>JAOXYF010000016.1:8640340-8706756 GCA_028565775.1 Sternarchorhynchus goeldii
AAAAATTATATATAAGCCTTATCAAGCTTGTTAATAGCATTCCATATTCCATGTTTGGGGTCAAATTGAACTCTAAAACAGTGCATTATGTAATGGCTAACTCCAGAGCACATTAATATGAAAAATATACGTATTTTTGTTAATTAGTGAATTGGGCTGTTTTTTTCACATGAGATAACCTTAAAATTTAATGCTTGAAAATGTATTTGCTAAGGCCAAACATAGGAGCTAGCCTTTAATATTTAATAGGAAAAGCCTTGGACACCATTATTACCTTCTAAGTAGCGAGAACGATATGCATCTTCTGGAAATATTCCTCGTAGGTATGTTATAGAGGACACTGCAAGTACCAACATTCGTTTCACAAACACCAAAGACTGCTCCTGGGTTCTCAGTTCTTGGTGGAATAAGCTGTCCCACTGAAAAGGGCAAATAAGATTTACGTTTAAAACATGACTTACATTCTCACTCACTCACGTTTAACATAATTCATGCCACTGTTAGCACTGAAAATAACTTCGGTGTTACTTCGGACGCCGTGCTCTTGTTATATGGATTATTACTTATTTTAACCGCTAGCTAGCTCGCAGAACGTTGATAGACAGCAGACTGGCTAACTAGCTAGGCCTCATAGTTCTGATAATTAAGCACATCTAGCTACAAAACGTACTAAAATGGCTTGCTGTCTTACTTCAGCAATTTCCTGCTTTGGTTTTCCCCTTTTTTTCAGCGTGGTTGCCATGAACCCGTTATTGTTCTTTTTTTCTTTTTTTTAATCAGTCAGTTAACGTTACTTAACTAAAACTCATTAAATTTCTTATGTCTGTTAAACCTTTAACCCACAGTATAATCAAGTTTGGTACACGAGATATTTCACTTTAGTACTAAAATTGTACTTATTAGCAGTACTAATACTAACTGATGAGGTAGCTAGCTCTCTTAGCAGCTAACAAACACTGAATCGGTTGGAGCTCGCGCAAACTATGCGCCGACACCTGTCAAGCCCGTAGACTGTGTGGTCTTCGCCGCGTGCCCATGATGTAGAGACTTGCATTAACTCTTGGTGGTTAAATGGAAATATACCGTTTTGATATTGCAGTTTTAAATCTATAATTCGAAAGATAGAAAAGAGCTACTAGTTGTGCTCAGCAATTTAAGTAACATTATGAAATATACAGTCCAACACTGCATCCATAAGCAACTTAATTCTCAACATGAATTTATTACAAAAATGTGTTAACAGATTTATATCTCAGACCAGTGTGTAACAAACTGTTCAAACAATATTCATTGTTATTTACTGTGAACTCCAATACCCACACATACACAAATCTGGTCCCCACACAATTGTAGGCTTATATATGCACATCATAAAATAAGCATTTTAACAAGTAGGCTACCAAATAGCTTGATCTTGGGACCACAGCATCACACTTTCAGTTCTGTAATGTCGATCATCCTACTTCTCACAGTGTCACACAACATAAAGTTCACAAGTCTTACACACTTGTTTTAGGCTTAAACAGTGCTAGTCAGGTTACTTAAGTCTCAGAGCAAAATGCCAGTGTAGGGCCTGCTATCCAGGGTCTTGGCTGTTCAGTTCTGTTTAGAGAAGAAGTCTTTGCTTTTCTGGACATCAGGTTTGATCGTGTCCTTTCCGGGCTTCCATCCTGCTGGACAAACTACAAAACAGCACAGGAGTATGGCATCATTTCATTGCGACAAAGGATCAGTGATCCTGTGCACAGCTCTTAAGACGGATTACGTAAAATTGACTACATTTATAGCAGAAATAAGGCTTCTGACTGAGTAATCACATGACTCATTCTCCTGACCATCCTCATGACCTCAAAATAATACTTCCATCAAAATGAGTAATTCAACTCGCTCTTTGTTGCAATTAAGACAAATGGCAAGTTTATGACCATGTAAACTCGCAGTTTTAAACCACGTCTGAAAATGTCTGTAGTCTGTTCTGCTGTAGTACCTTCTCCATGTTTGTCAGTGAACTGAAAGGCTTGGACCAAGCGGAGTGTCTCATCAACAGAGCGACCTACTGGTAGGTCATTGATGGTGATTTGCCTAAGAGTGCCTTTGTCATCAACGATGAAAAGACCTCTGACAAAAAGGTTGAAGCACGTCAGCATAAACATTTTAAAAAATAAGTAAATAAAATAGAAAACTAGTGTTCTTGGTATGAGGTTTCTATGAAATTTAAAAAAAAAAAGCCCCCTTTACACACCTGTAGGCAATGCCCTCATCCTCCTTCAGTACACCATAGTCTTTGGAGATGGAACGTAGAGTGTCTGCCACCAGAGGGACCTTCATATGACCCAACCCCCCTTGCTTTCGAGGAGTGTTTATCCTAGCACATAAAAGAGGAAAGTTATCTTTAGCCTCTATAGTGCTGTTGCCCAATTTTGGCCCATCAGTAAGGAGCAAAGCAGCGATTTGACCGAAAATACTGACCAGGCCAGGTGGCAGAAGTGCGAGTCAACAGAGGCACCGATGACCTCGCAGTCAATCTTTCTGAATTCCTCGGCAGCATCACTAAAAGCAATAATCTCAGTGGGACACACAAAGGTGAAATCCAGTGGGTAAAAGAAGAGCACCAGGTACTTCCCTACAAACGAAAGGAGACCATCAGTTAGAATATTACCCAAAGCGCTATGGTTTACAGTTGTTGAACTTGTGAAAGAGATCACAAATTACATCAGCAAAAGTGGCTGGTGGGAGAGCTTAAACATCCTGGAGATGATATTCTGTAGAGACGGACATTTATAGGGGTCGTACCTCTGTAGTCAGACAATTTGAGGTCCTTGAACTGGCCGTCAGGCATCACAGCTTTGGCTGTGAAATCAGGTGCAGGTTTACCAATTTGTGCTTTACCAGCTGCCATTTTCAGATAGACTGGAAAGAGGAATGGAGATCGCATTTAAAAATGGGGAAACATTGTTCATTATGAAATAATCGTCATCAAAGAGATATGCTTTAACTCTTCTTAAATCAATTTTAAAGCGTTTTTACATTGAAAACAAAAAGTAAACAGGACGAAAATCTACCATATTCTTAAGGACAAATAACAGACTTGATTTATTCATCACCACAGAATTTTAGGTGATAAATATCTTCGTTGAAAGAAACTGTGGGCTATGCTACAAGCACTTCCTCAATTTCGTAACTTACGATGGTAATAAGTGCGCAATCTACAGGTGTCAGTTACTAGTCACCAAAAGACAAACGTTTACATAACTGTAGTTCGATCCTTTAATAAATGCTAGTACATGTTCGTGGTAGAACTAAATACTAAACGCGTTCATTTAGTATTTTTACAGTACTCCATATCGCACACTGCAATCTCAGTGCATGCAGATCGAAGAAATCCAGTTGCAATCTACTACACTTTGGAGCCAAGTTTACGTTTCTTATACGTTTGTTCTCACTCAAAGTTCATTTTGCATGTATCCTTACAAAAAACAAGTGGTGAAAATGTAAATATAGAGTTGTTTAAATGTTGCTTTCATTCAATATATTTACATAACGCAGAGCAGTATGGGGGGAAAAGTCTAAATCTTTCCAAAACATGATAAAGTGCCAGATAAAGCGAAGTACGAACCGGAGACGAAGACGAACCGGAGAATATTAACATACCTCTTCTTTGTTGTCTACGCGAAGGTGAAGACCGGTGACGGCGTGAAAAGAACTGCGCAAGTTTATATAGAGGTACTGAAATCTCGCGATATTGGTATGACAACGTACTGAACAGATGAATGACAGTTGAATTGTTCTGTGTTAGGATGACTTTGCACATTTTTCGTTTTCCACTCACCAGAAACCTTGAAATAAAAGAACGGTGTTCTAACATTTTCTAATTAGGCAAATTTTTTTTAACCTACTCGCAATCTAGTAGCTTATAAATAAGCAATAAAGACTTCGAGGTGATTTACATTAATAATTGCACAGAAAACAAAAAACTTCGCACCTTTCAAACGTTTTCCTTGGATACTTGATTACATTCCTCAAATATACCACGAGGGGGTTATTTATATATGTTATTTCTTACTGCCATCTTTTAAAAATTGGTATAAAAGTGTAACTCTTATAGAATGGAGATTAGTGATGGTGAGATGTTTATTGGTAAAAAGAGTCCATCCCATATTTTAGGGATATGTCATTTCTTTTTTTTTTGTTCTTGCTTCCCTGGTATTAAATACCTACTCTACTGAAGTGTTTGCTCACTTGTTCTTACCCATTTCCTTGAACTGATTAGTCAATGCCTGTCTATTTACTGAATTCCTTCATCTGTTTCTGTGTTACCTTGCTTCAGCATGGGAAGTTTAGATCAAACCTAGGACGTCTAATTGTAATATCCCCCCACCAGTAAACACTAAAGAAGAGAAGCTGTCATTGGCACATTTCATTTCCACAGACCTTCCTCTCTTTCTTTTTCCCCAATACATATGCTCTCTCTCTCTCTCTCTCTCCTCTCCTCTCCTCTCTCTCAATACCCTGTCCCTGTTGTTGCCATGGGTACAACATTAAGGGCTCTGATAAGAGGGGTTTAGACACAAAGTGCATATATTAAAGCACAGCTGTGGGCTTCAGATCAAACAAATCGGAACCAGTATGTCTGAGAGTGAACCATTTCAAACACATAAACATGTGCATATTTAATCCCCTTTAGCATTAGCACCAAGGTTCTACATGGTCTGTCTTTTGTGCAATCTCTAAAGATTTAAATGCACACACTCTTGTGTGTGAAGCACAAAGCACAAACTGTTGTGTTTGACATCTTAAAAGTGTGTTTGAGGGAACATAAAAAATTATATTGTCAACATTACATAAAACATATTGATTGAATATGAACATGATGCATGTGAAAATAAACAGTTTCCTATGAGTAAAATTATGATGATATAATGGAGTTATGTCTCTAGCTCCTCCCTATAATTCTTTACATGTGCAAGGTGTTGTAACCA
The DNA here is from genome assembly GCA_028565775.1 of Sternarchorhynchus goeldii. NCBI lineage: Eukaryota > Metazoa > Chordata > Actinopteri > Gymnotiformes > Apteronotidae > Sternarchorhynchus > Sternarchorhynchus goeldii. The sequence goes on from JAOXYF010000016.1 coordinate 8,645,320, forward strand.
CATAATTATCAAATACATTCTATCAAAAATGTAATTAATCTCTTAATAGTGTACAGATAAACTACAGGAAATGTAGTTCATTTTCAAATGTAGTTAGTTTTAATGACCATAAAAGTGTCTCATGAACAGAAAATTGTGGTCACAAATGAACACTAGAGGGTAGCTATAATATTACAATATGTTTCCAATAACCAGTGTCATAAAAATCTAAAATATATCATTTGAATTAACATACACAGATCCAGTGTGTATGAGTAAACATATATGACTGGATTTTAGTTTTTTTTAAGTTGCAATGTTAAAAACATTTTGATATGTAAACTCTGCTCTGAATATCATAGAAAATGATCTATTGTTGATTTTTTATATGCAATGTTAAAAATCTTTGCTCATTGTAGTATAACTCTGGTAACTAAAACTAGCCAGTGTGGATTTTAGCTTTTATACTTGTGTTGTAATAAACTCATCCTTGTATAGCTGTTCCAACAGGAATCAGTCAGCCTCGATCCTAAAAGCTGACAGCAGCTTCATTGCTGCTGTCTTGAGAAAAGGCCACTGTCAGTACCTGCTGTGCTGTTTTCCCATAAATCCACTCTGAGCTCCTAATAGCGTCCTCAGCTCTCAGCTAGTTCTTCTGGCAGGCAGGCCTGAACCCATCCACACAAATCATGCCCAATGAACCAAGGGTGCTTGTGTTGGGATGGTGCTATTTATAGGCAGAGTCCCATTTGACTACTCCCGTGGGTTGGTAATGAGAGTCACCTCTCAGTGCCTGAAACGGTGATTCTAATGTTGATTCTCGAAGTGGATCACAAATTTATTGTTGAACAAAAGCGAGGCTGGTCATGCCTAGGAGCTGGGCAGTAATGATTTAGTTGTATCAAGAATGAACTAGACCAAGTTATATACTCATCCACAGAAAGAAAGCTTTAGTTTTTAAACACATAAATAATTTTACAGAATATACTGATTGACAGTATAGAGTCAGTATACTGAATACATGGAATATGATGATTAACACAATATGGATTATGCAAGATGTATTGTGGATTATAGCATATAGAGGTTGTACAAAATAGAATACTATTTTAAAATGAATGAATGTGACTTGAATGTGTTTATCATAAGTGAGAATTAATGTATTGTTTAGTGTATATCATGAGTGAGAAGTATTTTATTAATAAACTCACACCACTCAGATTCATCCATAAGTTCCATTTCCAGGGTAAACTGAAATCATTTGATTATCTGATAGATCAAACGTGAAATTGGAACTCTGATTTACATAAAAGTAGTTTATAAGCGTACAAAGGACAAACTATAGCTTATATGACAGCATGTTTTCGTTTTTACAATACCTACTGCCTTTCTAGAAAGGAATGTGTGATGCAGTTCAGCTTTTAGTATTATTTTTTATGTTTGTTGGTCAACAAAATGTGTAAATAAAGATGAAGATATAGCCGAAGCTATAGCCACACACATAAAGAGTTTATCACTGGGATCTAGGCACATTGCATAATGTTAATTATTGCGGCATGTGCTTTATGTAAACAGATATTATCCATAGTCTGGGAAATTTCACTTGTTGGATTGCATGTCTACGGGTATGCAAAAATATTAAATATATAGAACAGACGTTGTGTCTTGCTTCAGTGCCTGCATAAAGTATAAAAATCTCCATGTATTACACCTTGTCTCGGAAAACTTCTCGTCCCCCGCAGAAGAGCGGACAGTCACTCGACTGCATGTGGACCTCAACCGTGTCCTGCCGTGTCCACTTTCTCTTTATGAAAAGTTGATGTTCTAGTTTCCCACCTCAGTTCTCACCTCCAGAGTCGAGAGGTGTCGTTTCTGCTAGCGGAAAACCGCTTTACCCCGACAGCGAGGTTTTAACAACACAGCAAAACAAGTAGAAAGAGAAAAAAATCGAAATGGGGAAGACGTGTGAACGTTCAGTAAGACGCAAACACACCGCAATAGATTAACACATTCATTACACGCTGATTCAAAGAAATGAGACATGGCCAAACTACCCCAAGCAAAAATACGCTACCTTATTAGTTACAATACCAAACTTAAACGAAATGACATGCTAGAGGAAGATCCATGGCACTCTGAGAGACTTCGCCATACATAATCCTCTAATTAACTGCAGAATGCAGTTGGATTAGAAGCCGCTTCATTACTTTACTTCAGCTGCCTAGACCCTCTGTTGATGTTTCTTGATGATGTTGCCAGCGGCCAGGCTCCACATAAACCGCAAATTATGTGCCTAGAAATGTGTATGTGATAGTATTTGTTAGTTATCCGATTTTTTAGTTAAATATTTTATTTATTGAAGTATGTAGTGTTTCCTTCGGGCACCGTGGAAAACTGGGTTTTGGGGTTTTTTTTTATTTTCATCGCAGCTGATTTCGTCGCCATCTTGATATAAACGTAAACATTGGATAAGTCTAGCTCCGACTATTGGGCGAGTAATTGTGAAGGCATCTATCTACAAAAATAATTAAAAGGGAGGACTGTTATTACCTGACCTTATCATCACATGTGTCTTGAAGATTTTTACACTGGCATGACTTTAAAATTGTCTGCCTTTACCCAAAATATACGTTAACTTGAGTGTGTTTCATGAACAGCAAAACAGGTAACGTTAGCCAGCTAAACCTAATGCGCTTTTAGCTGTTTTTTTGTGAACCTTTGCTGTCTATCTTGAACCTCAATATCACGTTTTTACAGCTGGCAGGGCACCGGCAACTAGACGTATATTTTAGATGGCTGGCTAGCTATCAAGATGCTAGCAGGCTAGCTAGCGACTGCTAACACTAGTTTTGCAGACATGTCTGGGATTACCAGTTAGCTTTCATGGCAACTCTGTACAATATTTCTAGGTAGAACAAATTATGGTTTGACTTGTACAGCGACGTAAGATTAGCTAGCTAGGTAGTTAATGTTACGATAGGTCGGTTGTTTGGAATTTGACCAAGTAGCTAGCTAATTGGCTAGTTTGCGTAGTTAATGTTGGGTAACTAGCTAGCTAACTACCTAGAGTCCAGAACTGCTAGAGGTTAATAACTATGCTTAACGTTAGATATGCTGTCAGCCTAGCTAGCGGCAACTGGCGGTATGGTTTGCTGTATTTAGCCCACTGGCGTTATTATTTCCCAAGGCCGATATCTAGCGCGTATGATACATTTAGATAGGATAGATATATGATGCTGTATATTGCGCTTGAAAATTACCAAGCCATTCGAAGATTTTGGCGGAACGATACTTTAAGCTTTGGCATTATACTTAACACTCAACATGTCTAGAGTGATAGGTGGTGTTCCGCAGAGAAGTACACGATACATCGGCAGATACAATAACTACACCAACATCAGTACAGTTAGACAACAGCGTCATAAAAATAGCATGAAGCGAGTGTTGCGCTTTAAGGTAGTATCTCTGTAAACTTAACGAAATGTTTATATTGAGGGTTTTCTTAATGACAAGACTGACTGACTGACACTTTCTGTTCATTTCTGTTTTGTGTGATCCATTAGTAATTTGTGGGACCATCTAGAGCTGTTTTTGAAATCGTTAAGCCTCATTGTTGCCCAGTGATGGGCAACATTTGGGGAGGTGCGTGTGGAGACTGAGGTCGACGGAGAGCCAGAGCATTGGCTTTGTGGGACAATGGACCAGGAGTATGAGAGGCGCCTCCTTAGGCAGATCAATCACCAGAATGTGCCCGACGACCACCTGACAAAGGTGAGGAAACGAAGGACTCAGAAGATCTAGGGGTTATCTGCACTTGAAACTAAGTTGTTCGTAGTCAATTATATAAAGGCCAGTTCTGAGGATGCCAGTCTACGTTTTAGCTCCATCCAAGATCTTAGCACACTATCTGCTGAAGTCACAGGTTCCTAAGGTCTGGATAAAGTGGTGTGTTCTACATGTCCAGAAACTTTCCATCATACACATTTCTGTCTAATAGTGAGAGAGCTGTTATGTTTTTTTGTCAACCTGTTGCAATTGTTGTTTTCTACTCCAGGCAGGATATGCCACCTGCAGTCCAGTCAGTGTTAAGTCAGGGGACAGATTCATACCCACTCGTGCTGGGAGCAACTGGAGCATCAACTTCCATTACGCCAATGTAGGTCATATTTTTTATTTGAGTCACTTGGAGAGGTGGACATGCTACGTTCTGAAGGTAACTTGTCCTCACTGGGATTTTGCTCAGACTTTCTTCATTATTGGTACGAGCGCAATCCACCAGGTGGAACAAGATCAGAACTAGTGAGTCAATTTCACTCGCTAGTTCTGACTAGTTCTAACTAGGTCTGCCTGCTGGCAGGATCATTAAAAAATCAAGGAAAGTTGACCAAAAGCCTGGAGAGGTCTTTTACTTTCAGAACATGGAGTGTCCCTCTTTCTGGTCACCTGTAATAATGTACTTCTACAACTAAGAGTTTCCTTTGGAAAGCTGCTATGTTTATTTTTATTTGTTTATTTATTTATTGTGTAGGAAAACTGCTGGTCACCCAACCAGAATCAAAGGTCAAAGGATGCAAGTGCAGATACCGGAAAGGGTAACATTTGTGCTTTGAGAGATTGTCTCTAGTTCAGTTTGGAAGTCTTGAATATGCTTTGCTTTAGAACGGCGTTGCATCTGTTGAGCCAGATTTCCTATGTGCTACTCTGACAAGCAAGACGTTTATATATATTTGCAATGCTAAATTGGGCTTTCTAAATCTCAACCACTCTATGAAGATAGATAGGACATGTGTGATGCTAGACCAGCCCTCACATGGTAACTCTAGACTGGTTTGAACAGATGCGGTGGCCTATGTTGCTCTGCTGAGGAACGAACTGCTGGGGGCAGGCATCGAGGCGGTGCCCGATCCTCACACAGAAGACCAACGGCATGCCATCCTCACGCAGGACACACATAGCCTGTTCAGGGTGAGGACCACTCACGCACTCACAGTTGTGTGTGTGTGTGTGTGTGTGTGTGTGTGTGTGTGTGTGTGTGTGTGTTGCATTTATTGAACTAATGAAAATATAAGTTAACTTGTATTACGTCTGTTTAGCAGCCTTCAGGCTTTATGTATTACATCATCCAAAAATGCAGAGAACCAAAGAGAAACCAGTTCCTAGTTTTATTGTAAAATTAGCATATCTGAGGTTTATTTAATGATATAATCAGTCAAAAATGTTAATAAAAACATAGCCAACAATTAGCATAATGCAGACAAAAGAATACTATTGGTGTGTTCCAGTTTCTATTTATTATTTGCAATGTGAGAATTTTGGGTCAGACTATTCCTTTAAGCGCCGAAACTATTTATTAATGACGTCAGCCACACTGAAGAGGAAGGTCACGGCGACTAAACTTGTCCTGTTTTCTATCTCCGCCAGTACACCGTTCACACAAAGAGAGTGCCTTTCCACAGTGGCAATGACGCCTCCCCGTTTTCCCTCTCTCCTCTCAGCAACAAAAGGTACGGCGCCAATCCTCAGACTCTGCGTGGAATCCGAAATCTCTCCGTTTGTTTGTTCCTCCCCAGTAAATAGTTCTGCTATCATTCTGCAAGCTACAATATATAAGTGATTAGTCATTAGCATCAACGTCAACCCCATCTCCATGTTTGTTCATGCTCATACGCACATATGTGGCTCAGCTGGGGTGTGTGTGCGGGGGTGTGTGCGTGTGTGTGCGTGCACGTCCGTCTCTCTGTCTGCAGTCACAAGCTGTTGCGCTCACCACGAAAGCCAGCACGAAAGATCTCCAAAATTCCTTTCAAGGTGCTGGATGCACCAGAGCTGCAAGATGACTTCTACCTTAACCTGGTATGCTACTCTGGTACATTTTAGAGGTGCCCAGAATATTATTATCAGTTGGTCATGTATGGCTCACATATATATTATTGTGACTTCTGTTATAATTAATTGCTGTTCCTGAGAGTTATGAAGTTATCAAACTCATATTATTGCAACCTAAATAATGTCATCCATGCCATTACTGGTAAATGTGGGAAGCAGTTACAGGCTATGACAGCATCACCTCAGAATGACTGCTGCATGTAATATTGCAGCTTCAGCCCAGGCGCTGTTTGTGAGCCAAGCCTTCATATATTCGAATGATGCAAACTGTTAGCAATGGCTTAAATGGATCTCTTGCTGTTTTTTTTTGTTTTTTTTTCTGGCTTTTTTCGGTCCTGTACAACGTGCGTTTCTCCGGTGTATAGCAGCTGTTCAGAAAAGCAACTGTCAACGAACCATTCCTGTAATTGTATTGACCAAAAGTTGTGGTTGTGCAAGGACAAAAAGATTGAAACAATCGAGCGGCTTTATTGTTGTGTGTAATGCTGCTTCAGGTGTCGTTTCATTCAGTGAGACTGAGCAGTTGACATGTTCTGTGGTGTTAACAGGTAGATTGGTCTGCTGGGAACCTGCTGAGTGTTGGTCTTGGGGCTTGTGTTTACCTTTGGAGTGCCTGTACCAGCCAGGTGTGTGTTTTTTTGTGTCTGTGTGTGACAGAGAGAGAATGAAAGAGAAATTGTCCTAAATTGTACTACAGTTATTTGTATGCTTCCCTGTGCACCAGTGGATTTAACACATTACTGTTGTCTGCAGGTAACGAGGCTGTGTGATTTGTCAGTTGACGGAGACTCCGTGACCTCAGTCTGCTGGAATGAGCGGGTGCGCACGGGCTGACGTGTTGTTTCTCCTTAACACATTTGATAAACGTCCAGCACTGTGTAGTGCTCCAGGGCGGCACTAACCGTAGCCCTGCTCCTTACAGGGCAGCTTGGTTGCTGTTGGAACCCATAAAGGCTTTGTGCAGATTTGGGACGCGGCCGGAGGGAGAAAGTTGACCAGCCTGGAGGGCCATTCGGCCCGTGTCGGTTTGTAACAGTGCCAGAGGGCGCAGGGTTGCCCTTCTTACACAATTTAGCTATAATGTATATGGTTCTAATACTCCATTAATCCCAAAGACCTTCATTACCAGGAATGGGTTTGTTAGAATTGTAATTAAATCCTGAAAGGTTATTACATTACATAGAAGCAGTTTCAGGACCCCAAGCCAATTTTATAAAGAGCCTTTGTCTTCAAGATTATCTCAGATTCTTGACCTCAGTCAGTGTTTACCATAACCACTTTTTAGAGTCAATTTATATAACATTAACATTAAATTGGATTCAGCAAGGAACCTTGCACAAGCATCGTAGTCAGACATTGGCCAAATGTCCTGCTTTGTGCACACTCAGGGGCACTGGCGTGGAACGGGGACCAGCTGTCCTCGGGCAGCCGAGACAGGGTGATCCTGCAGCGGGATGTGCGCACGGCACCCCCCGCTGAGAGGAGGCTTCAGGGCCACCGGCAGGAGGTGTGCGGCCTGAAGTGGTCACCAGACCACCAGCACCTCGCCTCCGGAGGGAACGATAACAAGGTGAGGCTCACGACCAATCACGACCTACGGAACTCACGACCAATCGCGACCCAAAAAAAAAAATAGAAAAGGGGGAAAGCATATTTGCACCATAATTTGGTTCTCCAATTTGGAACCTCCTTCAATTACTTTTTAGATGGTGCAAGATGTTTGTATCAGTATTGTTCTACTTCCCTGGAGGTCTTAGTAACTGTTGTGCTGTGCATCACCACCACCACTACTGTTTGTGTGACTGGGTTGGTGTCACTCTACTGCCCCCTAGCTGCTGGTGTGGAATAGCTCCAGTCTCCTGCCTGTGCAGCAGTACAGTGAGCACCTGGCGGCGGTGAAGGCCATCGCCTGGTCGCCACACCAGCACGGCCTTCTGGCGTCCGGAGGGGGCACGGCCGACCGCTGCCTGCGCTTCTGGAACACTCTCACAGGCCAGGCCCTACAGAGCACTGACACAGGCTCGCAGGTCTGCAATCTGGCCTGGTCCAAACACGCCAATGAGCTGGTGAGGGAGAGCCTGTGTGTTTTTAAACACACGCACGCACACACACACAGAGAGGCTTTTGTTCTCCTGTTGATTTGGATTCCACTTAAATGTGATTTAAAGCCAATATGAGTTACTAAGCAACCATGCCTCCGTTAACAACATGGATCAAAGCAGAACTAAGCTTTTGGTCCTAATTTTGAGATCCTGGTTGCTTGTGTTTTCCTTTTAGCTTCATCAGCAGAGCTGCAAACATATAAAAGTAAAAAAAGTGACCATTTTTTCTTTTTGGAAACGACTTTTTACAAACGTAGTGGAGACTTGGATCAGAAGGCTTCACTAACATGTATGTTCCATCTTGCAGGTCAGCACGCACGGTTACTCACAGAATCAGATCCTAGTGTGGAAATACCCCTCACTCACGCAGGTGGCCAAGCTGACCGGACACTCCTATCGCGTGCTATATCTGGTGAGGAGTGACTGTGTTCGCTGTCTGGCTTAGGGAAGTGAAATATATTGATTAGTTCTCATGTTTGAACATAACCAAGTGTCAGATGGAATTTATATAAGTAAATATTGAATGGTCTGAGATTTTCAGTGGTTTGGATGAGATTCGCTTGATTTGTCCACAGCAACCAAATGATGAGAGTTAAAAGAAACGTAACTATTAAACTGAGTAGCATTTTTGACTTCCTTTAACCCACTGCATCACTGAGACCGGCGGAAACGTAATATGAACGAATCTGGTAAAAGGGAAGTCGGGTGTTGTATCTACCATCACCCAACAAGGAACCTGCAAACGAGGTTGACTTCAGGCAGCCGGATGAAGGTTGTGCATCTCTCTGTGTCTGACCTCCTGCAGGCTGTATCGCCCGACGGCGATGCCATAGTGACTGGAGCAGGAGACGAAACGCTGAGGTTCTGGAACGTCTTCAGCAAAACGCGCTGCACCAAGGTCGGACCCCACACGCAACAACGTACAAGCTATACGTTCATCTTCTAGATCTGATACCAGCTCACTCGCACTTTGAACTGATCGTAACCATCATGCTTTATTGACTTCAAAGCATGTCTTCTAGCCAAAACTGCAAGAGAAATCGCAAAGCATCTAGAGCAGTGCTCAGAGTTGACAAGCACATACTGGGACTGTGAAAATTCTACTGCTGCATTGTTCACCATCACACAGGGTTGGGGTAACTTTGCCTGTTCCATGTACTGTTGTCAACCCCCTCCAGGAATCCAAGTCAGTGTTGAACCTGTTCACCCGGATACGGTAATGACGGTGGATGAAGCTGTTTGACCTGACTGTCATGAGATTCGTCCACGCGCTGGAGAGACCTCACCTCCTCCTATAGGTGGAGAGAATCCACCTCTCCCCGCACCTTCCAAAACGTTGTCCTTCATTAATATCCAGACTCGATGAATGAGTTCGTGTTAAACTAACGTTCTGTATTTCTTAATGTATAATGTGGAAGTCCAAAAAGATGTGGTGATTATATTTAAAGAGAAATGGTTTATCTATATGCCTGTTATAATGGTCCTTAATCATAAGGGTGTTATGCAGTGTTCCGTTCTGATATTTTCAATATTTTGTATGTGCATATGAAAATGAGATCATGTTATCTGATGGATAACCATATGAAATAAACAAATACTGCAGTTTCCCTGTTAAGTATTTTATGAATAGATGGAAATTCAAGTTGTGAATGAATGAATAACAAAGCTGGTTATTGTTGTTTTTATTATTATTATTCTTAGGATTACAATTACAATTCACAGGCACCTGAGAATCGTGTTTCCTGTTATGACTGTCCATTATCACTTAAAAAAACCCCCAACATGGCTGCACTCAAATCATGCCACTCACTATTTTAAAAGATCCACATCCACAGTGCAGGTTTCAGTCCTATGACCCATGTCTGCCCCCAGTGTGTTCAGTGTCTTGTTAGAAGATACAGAACTCCAAGGCAAGGCTTTCAGGCTGTTCAGTAACTTGCAGTAAACTCCATGCCTGGTAGGCCCCGGCACATTAGGGAAAACTCTTTAACGATGTCCCTCATCTTCCATTTGCTTACTTGTTCCCTAGAGAGGAGGATAAATGGGCATGTGAATCATCTGTGATACATGCAGGATTCCCACAAAAAACACTAATACTACCATAAATCCTGCATGTTGGAAGAGTGCATGGATAAATTACTTAATAGAAGTATGTTTTCTTAACTAATGGCTTAGATGTGACCCAGATTAATGAAACTGATTGTTCAGTCCAATCACTCCTAATGGATTAGGTTGCCAGTAGCGATCAGATTATATTCACATTTTGATTCATCTTAACAGCAGCTACAGATGTAATTTTCTGAATTTGTGATGGAAGAGTGAGTATCAGTGGTAACCAAGTATAACTGATCTGTCCTGCTCAATAAGAAACCCCATTGCTTGTAATTATAAAGACAACTATCTGTGAAAGCTAACAGACAAGATGGCTGATATTTTAGATCTCACTTTCACAGATCCTTGAAAATCCATTCCTTTAACCACAGCAACTAAGAAACAAAACTCCCTTCTTAGATACAAGTATGTTTTGAAGAATTGTGACAATCTTTTCATTTGTGACTATGATTCCACTGAATACCACAGGGAAATGCTACTGCAGCCATCCAAGACATCCATACCGCACTCAATTGGGAATCAGGACTTGCGTGGGTAGTCCATGCTGTATTCATGCAACCTAATAGCTGCTAGTGTGGACCGTTCACCTGAGGACCTGCTGGCAGAAGCGATCTTTCTGCTGCGGCCCAAGGAGGGCGCTGGGGAAGCCGGGGGGCAGAAGGGCCTCTCGGAGCTGGGCAGGCAGCAGGCCGGGGCAGTGGTGGCTGAGGGAGAAGAGTACCTCGGCCAGGTGCTCCAGCAGACCGCTGGGGGCCTGACCGCCGATCGCCTGCACACAGACCACGGTGATATAAGCACACAGAGTTCCTAGAATATCCTAACGTCACTTTCTGCTATATGCAATCTATGCAAGTGTAGCATAAGGTTGGTTACAAAACAGAATGGGCCATGTAGATGGTGCAACAGGTTGAGCAACAGTTTGTGTAACAGTTTGAAGTCCCTTTTGTCTTAGGACGATCTTATTAAATGTATAAATTGGCCGTTAATTTTAAAAATAGCCAAGTAAAAACCAATGTTTTGGTCGGGGCACGAATCCAAGTTCGATGCTCTTCGATTGTTCCTAAGCCTGTTGTCCAGGAAAACATATTTGAAATTAGGGTAAATAACTGTAATGGGTATGTTTTCACCTCCAGCAAGGTCTGGAGGAGCAGCGTTCCATCCTCCTGTAGTACGTCCATCACTGCTGGGATGTCCTCCCAGTGGCAGATCACTTCAGTCTGAGCAGAACCACATGGAGGAGAAGACCTAAGAGAAAGACCTATACTGCTCTATATTCTTCTTTGTCTACCTTAGGCTTAAATCAGTAACAACTTCTCACAGACATAATCACTAGAAGCAAAATAAAAGTAAAAACAATTCTATTGACTCTTAATGGAAAAAAGCTTCTGGTTTCTCAGTAAATGACTTACAAATAACAGGCATGTTGACTTCACAGTAGGGGCCTCTGGAAATTTAAATGCCAAGATTCCTGCAGAGACAGCCGTGCCATATTTGAATGCAGGAAAAATGCTTGGTGCAGTGTTATTCAACTTAAATGCGTTGTTCAATGAGAAACGTGCAACTCAAATACACACCACAGTAGAAAACAACTTTGATATCAAGTCCCTTGGAAAGATACAAGTCTGGTTTTCTTTTCAAAACCTGCAACACAAAGGAGCCTTTTTACAGAGCAAAAAAAGCAAAATGGTCAAAGAATAAAATTGAATTAAATAATAAATAACTATTCATGAAACGCTGTCTGCTCTTTAATGACATATAATCTAACAATTAAACAATTGCAGGTTAGATTGTTACCTTACAGAGGTAAATTTCAGGTTGAGGATTAAGTAAATTAAAAAAAGAAAATCCAGACCTGCACATGAAGCTGCATAAATGAATCAACCACATCAGGATAGTCTCTGGCACCTGGAACATCATGTTTAGACTCAAATTATCATTACCATAATCTGCAAGGACACATTTTGATTCGAGCAAATTCAAGGACCCAGTGATCACTTACCACGCTGAAAAATAGACATGGTGATATTTGTGATGAGTTCCAGAAGGGCAGTGATTGGTGGGATGTGCTCCTTCTCACAAGCAAATACATGAACCAACTACAATCAAGAAAGATACGTACAATTCTTCCGTAATTGAAAAATTACACTAATAATTAATTCATTCATTCAAATTCAGCTTTGAAACCACCCAACACTGCATATACATTCATATTAGATTAGATTCAACTTTGTCATTACACATGTACGAGTACAAGGCAACAAAATGCATCGCTATATTAAATGCATTATTATATTTACTGTAGTACCTGTCGCGTGAGGTCCAAAACCGAAGCTTGCGGGTAAACACTGAACAGCTGACCAATCAGCTCACAAAGCTGGGTGACGAGGGGCGCAAAGCCGCAGACAAGGGTCCTTATTGATTTCTCAAACATGGCACACGCAGCCTGTGAGGAAGCAATGAAGTGTGACTCTGGCTAAAGCCTGGACATACAGCTTACGTCAACAGAAAACGTACCGTGAAACAGAGAGAATGGAACAGATATCAGTCATCAGTCTATAAATTAATTAATAAATTAATGTATGCATGTATGTTTTATTGTTAATCACTTGTGTTGTTCATGCCTGCCTCGGGTAACCCTAACCCTAACTTAACACCTGAGAGCTCTTATGTATTTATGTTCCTCTTTATTTAAGCCCTGTTATGTTTAATGACCATCATTGGTCATTGTATGTTATGTGGCTTTACGATTGTTATGGTTTGTGCACTTTTATAAACGGTTTCGTTATTATTACTTTCATTAAACCGTTTGTTTGAAGACCTGTGTGTGCTCCCTTTGACAATATATAAACATATACAAAACCAATCTGTTCTGTATAAACACACTCACCCCCACCACCTCAGTCTCCTTCAGCCACTTGGTCAGCAGGGTCTGGATGAGGGGAAACACTTGCTGCAACACACCTACAACCTAATAGAAAGAAACCATACTGGATTAACTAAAAGAAACCATACTGGATTAATTAAAAGAAATCATACTGAATTAATTAAAAGAAATCATACTGGATTAACTAAAAGAAACCATACTGGATTAATTAAAAGAAACCATACTGGATTGAGTAAAAGAAACTATACTGGATTAACTAAAAGAAACCATACTGGATTGAGAAAAGAAACCATACTGGATGAACTAAAATCAGCACAAAAATCTGTCTGTTCAATACTCGAAACCCTCTAATAGCTTTTCAAAGCAATATGAAACTTTCATTTTACTGGGTTGCTTTGAGAAGGTTATTTTATTCCAGTAAAAATCACAACATCCCCGAGTTGAGCACCTTGTGCATGACCTGAACTTCTACAGCACTGAGCAGTGAAAGCAATGTGTTAATGTGTTCACTATATTCAGTGCGGTTTACCTTACCGGATTGCTTTGAGTGTGTGTTGGGTCGCCCCTCCCCGCCTCTGACCCGTCACCATGTTTATTCAGATCCAGAGTGGAGAAGAGACCGGAGAGCAGGCCCAGCACATGCATGACAGACATCTTACTGGCAGGATCGGGCTGGATCCAAAGGGAAAATAAGCACCCAGTCATAAGGCATTTGATCTCAAGCAAGTAAAGCCTGTATATTTCCTTACCGCCTCATTGGTCAGAGTCTCCAGCTGCTGGAGATGAGGGGCGAGCAGGGGGAGGAGCTTCCCAGGGACCTCTTCATCTGGCAGGGCAGAGAGCAGGTAGCCCATTGCCTGCATGAGCAACATGCTCTGGGTGCTCTGGAGAGTACAGCAGAGTCCGCTCCATTACCTCTGCACAGACCAACTCTGCATTTGGCATTGACTTGCCCTAAGTCAGTGGTTCCAAGTCTTCAGTGGACTTATCCAGTCTGCATGATTGTTCTGTTTCAGCTCCAACACATCAGAAGTAATGAAGGACTATATAACAGTAATTCAGTCATGCTGTCATTTGCCACTTCACAAAAATGTAGGCTGGTGTAGAGTCCCTGAAGATCAGGTTAGGAACCACGGCTCTAAGTCATTCCCTGACCCACGTAAATTCAAAGTCACAGAAACAAGTTCTGATCGCCGTGTGGATCACAGGGGTCACTGAACTCACCTTATGGATCCGTTTGATGAGGGAATCCTGTAACGGAAAAGGACACAGGCGGTCATGTCAGTGGCATCGCAAGTGAACCGTTGTTCCTCAAGCGAAAACCGTGAAGCTTCACACCTGCGAGGCGGCTAGGATGTCATCGGCATGGGGGCAGAGGTCGCGCCGACACTCTCGGCAGAGCCTCTTTAGGGTGGAGACGGTTGCCATAGAGAGATCGCTGCTGGACAGAGCCTGCAGGACCACACGCAGAACGCTGGGCAGCATGAGGGAGTGGTCAGCCAACCACTCGGCCAGTGAGCCTAGAGGAGACGGCACAAAACACCCAGGTAAAACTACAGCATCTTAAAGCCAATCATTTGAAACACTGTGGTAGACCATATGCGATTACACTGTACTCCCTCATTACTTTGGCTAATAAGCAAGTCTGAACTAAAGACAACAACTTTCTACCCAACCCCTTAACTAAGTCACTTAACACTGATTATTGCATTTTAACTTGTCTTGGCTTTTTTAAAGCAAGTGCAGTACCTATGGTAAGCATGATGGTCTCTGCCAGTTGAATGTTGTTAGCGGTGATTAGGGGCAGAAGGCCAATCAGACCAGGAATAACATCTGAGTAACTGACGTCCACTGTCTCAGCTACAGATTGAAATCCAAACAGCAGAGCCTCTATATCCTCCATGAGATACAGAGATGGGTTGGGGGAGGGCGTTTTGTTGTTATTACAATAACTCTACATGATGCACTTTCCATTTTGAATTAGTTGAAGGGGGATTTTTTTCATTTGTACTGCATGTAGACACTGTTGCAGAGATGACATTAACATGATTATCAGCTAGATGGGGCACTGCTTCTGAAAGACATATTACCATAGACGACCATTCAGAGCAGTCATTTTCAGACACTGGCTTATGTGTAATCCTCCAGCTGCACTGAGTTAACCCTTTTAAAGATGCTGAGAGACACTGACCTGCCATGAAGAAGAGGTCATCTCATCAGTCAGCATCGAGCCAAGCTTATCATACAGGTTACGGAGCAGCTCAGGGCCCAGCAGCTCATACACGTACATCAGAGTATCAGAAATGTCAACTCTATAACCCAGTAAATTTACAACTACATTTACAATTACAACAACAGATTAGTAAGGCTAAACATTTACAATTACAACAACAGATTAGTAAGGCTAAACACGCCTGATAAAGGTAAAGGGAATATTACAGCAGCTATATACTCTGAATTCCAAGAGTGCACAGTGAAGACGTTCTAAAAGAAGGTGAACACATTGAGTGTGGTAGTCTCCCTGGTATTTTCACCTGTAAGTCCTGAACTGTTCCTTGTCATCAGCAGACCACGAGCCATAGTCCTGCTCACTAGGGAAGTGAGCCTTGTTCAGCAGAACATCCACAAGCTGGAAGTAAACTGGCCTGTATATCCGCAAGTAGAGTGCCTGCTTCTCCATCTCCATTGATGCAATGTCGTCCTGCAAAACAAAGATTAACTTGGCCAAGGCTGAAGCAAAGCATTACAAGAACGCTTTTCACTGGTCTAGTAGCATGTTCAGAATTCATCTCATAGCCAAGCCTGATGTCCAAGACATCTGAAGCTAAAGGAGGCCCAAACCAAATCATTCCTACCAATCATGTTGTCAGGCTAATCCCTAGTACCTTTTCAAGACTGGATCTTATGTTCTGTTTTACAGCAGTTAGCATCAGTTAGGAGGCTAGTATGTTCAACAGTGGTATGGTATTGGTATATGTACAGTTTCTCTGTTAAGGGTTGTTCTGCACCTGTAGGGTGTACCAGAATGTAAGAGTGAGAGAGCTGGAGGTCTCGTCCACAGGGTAGTGCCCAGGGATGCTGGTACAGGACAGAATCATACTGACCAGAGCCTGGAACCCCTGCCAGTGCTCCACCTTCTCCAGCAGAGTCCTGGCAGAGTGAGAGCGTCCAAATTCCAAATGGATACATACAGCATACAGTGCCAAACTACATGGTCATTCTGTGCTTTTTTTTTTACTACGTCATAACCACGTTTACGTCGTTGTGTGTAAGTTGAAGCATTAATGGCACCATGTCTAACCTGCAGTGTGTTTCTGCCAATGCCACAGCAATGCGGCAGATTCCATAAGCTGTCTCCATGTCTCTGTCTGCCACTGCCATCTTTAGCTGTTCCTGGAGACCCAGTACCAGGGGTATCATCTTCAGCAGAGTGTCTCCAAACCTACAAATGCACACTTATTTATATTAACACTTATAATTCCCTTATAGTGCTCCAACAAACCTAATGGTAATTGGTAACCTCACTACAATTATACTGAATTATACCTCAACCATCAAACCTCTAACACATGTGAACCTCAAACCTTTGTACCGCACCTGTCTTTGTTCCGCACCTGTGGTAGTCTGGTTGTGAAAGGGCACTCA
The DNA here is from genome assembly GCA_028565775.1 of Sternarchorhynchus goeldii. Taxonomy (NCBI): domain Eukaryota; kingdom Metazoa; phylum Chordata; class Actinopteri; order Gymnotiformes; family Apteronotidae; genus Sternarchorhynchus; species Sternarchorhynchus goeldii. Next base: position 8,661,928 of record JAOXYF010000016.1, read on the forward strand.
CGATGGTCTCCACAGCCGTGTCAAAGAGCTGGGGCTCCTTGAGAAGTGCAAAGCTGTCCTGCAGCAGTTCCGCGCTTTCACCCATGTCCACATCAAGGGCAAGCCAAGACGCCACACAGCGCAGGACCTGTTCCTTCACCTGGCCTTCCGAACCCTCCTGTCGCAGGAGCTGGTGGAGCATAGGCCACAGCGAGCTCCACTCCTGAGCGAGAGTGCCTCGAAGCTGGGCCTGCCGCTCCATGGGAAGACCCCTGCTCTGGAGCTCCTCCGGGAGGATGGCTAGCACCCCAAGCAACGCCAGACGCCGAGCATCAGCTTCTGCCATCCCATCCCCGCTCTGGAATGCCCGCAGCAGGTCTGGGACAGCAGTCGGCCAGCTGTCCAGGACAGCATGAAGGATCAGAGAGGCCAACGCCACTGAGAGGCGCGTAAGAACCATCTTGGGTCCACAGGCGAACCGGATCACCTGGTCGACAAGCTGGGAGCGGAGGGACTCACGCTGTTCAGGGGGCATGTTGGACCAGTGCAGGGTGATCTTAGTGTGAAGCGTGCTGGCCCCAAAGAACTGCATCTCTGGCACCTAGGTGGGTATAGTGGAAATCTAAAGAGTGTATTCATTTTGCTACAGCATAATGATGGAAACTAGATGATAAATTTGTAAAAGCTAATGCAATCAGGACTGAATAATAATAATAATCATAATAATCCTTGCAATTTGTTGTTTACCATTTAAGAAAGTTCAGTCAAAGAACAACTATAAAATATATCTTTTTTTATCTTCCCTGTAAGATGTTGATTTTAAGACACTTCTTGTGGTCTGTGGCGAACAGTGAGACTAGAACATCTACAGCTCTGGTCTCGCAGGGTTGGAGCTGACTGGAGTTGAGCTCAGTTTTCTATTCACCCAGGTTCGAGTCAGCAGCTGGAGATTCGTCCCCACTGAATCTAGCTGGCCAGACACCCGGTACCCACCTTGCCAGGGCTCAGCAGTGCCCAGCTGAAGTGCCACGCCTGTTGGGATGCCTGGGCCTGTGTCAGCCACTTTTGAGCCATGCTTTTTTGGGCCATGTCTGGATCGTAGTACAGCTGTTGGAGAGCCTGGACAAGATTACACCAGACATCTATTCAGCATTTCAGTCGTGCTGTGTCTACACTACAGACACATGCTCCATGTCACTTGTGAAGGATACAATTGGAAACGAGGGGGATGCCAATCGCACATGCTACCAGTTATTATTAGTATAGGATAGCTTACTGAGGATATCAAGTTACATTTCTACCCCCTATGTGTCCTATGTTAACCTTAGCTTTACACATCCTGAGAATGCATCAGACAGTTGCTGGCAACGTATGAAAGTTTAAGATAAAAGACACTTTAAGTATAGCTTTTGTTTCAGCCAGACAAAGGCAAGGTTTTTCACACTGCAACATCTACAGCGATAATCTACAATTTGCTCTCCGATATGGCGAACTGATCGTTTAAGATTTACAATCATTACACAGAAAAAAAACATAAATACTAACCGTACTGGAAAATTTTGATAGAAACAAAGTACCCTGGAACAATGTATGAGCAAATAACCTTTCAGAAGGTGATGCAAGCAAACAATTTATTACAATTCAAGCACTGAAGAAACTAGTAAATAATTTAATTGTCGGAATTACTTTTACTTTACAGAGCCTACCCTCTCCACTGCATCCACCGTAAACTCCGCCGAGTCTGAAACCTGCGTCGAAGCTGCGGACATGTTCTGTGGCTTTGATACTTTGAACCGTTAAAAAAAACTTTTAGAATCGTTTAACGAAATCGGCTACATAATTTCTACCCTCCTAATTTAAGCGTGACTTTATCTATCTGTGTACTGTATGGTTGTGGGAGCGGGAGAGTGTGTAGGAGGGGGTCGGTGATGGAACCTGTCACACACACAAACCCACCCTGTTCCAAAGCACGTGGGTTGCGCTGCATGACAGCTCGTCGTTGGTGTCTTGACTAATCACAAATCACGTCCTACCTCACTTGTAAATATTTCTTTTGGAAGACAACCGATTAGTTAAAGCAGCCTTAGCTAGCCTACCGACACTCTTGAGTCGTGTCACTGAAACTTGTATACGCTGAAACTTGTATACGCTGAAAGGAGACGCTTGCGTATACAAGCAAACGTACCTCGTATGTATGCGCAGCCCCGACTGGGGAACCACGCCCTCTTTTTTGCATCCCAACCCCTAAGGATATTTTTAGAGATGATGTTCACCGTTAAGCAACGTAACGGAAAGGAGATCATAATCACCGAGGGCAAGAAAGACGTGGGCTGCCACCAGTCCTCGCGTTAAACATAAAATGGGGACTAGCATGGATATTGTTATATGGACTATCGCGTTTCTAAGCAGCACACCTAACCTGAAGGGTAAGAGCGTTCTTTCAAATAATTATTAATTTGTCTGTGTATATCTGTATTTTTTCCTGGCAAAATCTAAGATTTTTTGTTTAAAAAAAATCCGAAGATTGTATGCTTTAGGCAACTAAAGGGTATATTGTTGTCTGGTCCTTCCAATGACGTTGATATAACAATAAATTTACAGCCAGTACGTTAGGTAGATAAATGGCATTTCGCTGAGATATAACAAAGAAGAATGATATAATATTACATTTGAAAGATTTATTTATTTGCTTAATTCGGATACATTAGCACATAAATTTGAGTAATAATAATGTAAAATATTAAAACCGGAATGTCAGAGAATGTTTCGTAATTATGCATGCGATCATTTTTTTCGACTTCAGAAACGATTTCAAAGTATTCTCTAAAAGAATATATGCAGTCAAAGTGTAAATAAATGTTTCCAAATTTGTTCAATTTCTTTTCAATGAAGTGATCTTCAGTATAAAAAAGGGCCAAAGAACAAATTCCTTTGTTTTGTATTCACTCCAACTCTGTCAGTCTTGTTCTGTTTTTCAGGACTCCCACAGAATCTGTTAATTAGCTCCTTGAAGTGAGAACTTCAGCTTGGGACTTGATTTGAAATTCATGGCGTGCACTTCAGATTGTGTTAATGAAGACAGCCTGGCACTGAATATTTATCAGTGTGATCTATGCCCTTGTTCTTTTATTGAATCTTCTTATGTGTCTCTAACAGAGTTACATAGATGATTTTTCCTTTCTGGCGTGGTGTTTGTTCCTTTGCACTTCTGAAGCAGATAAAGGTCACAGGTGCTTTGTACTTCCTGCTCAGATTCAGCACCAACCACTGATCTGAAAGCTCACGAAGATGAAATGCTGTACATACGCTGCTGATGAAGTGCATTTCTAACCGTGTAAAATACAAATAACTATTTCAGTTATATCACTGCAATTCTGAAAACTAGAATTCCGAGGCACTCCTTCACCCCTTATGTTCTCTCGCTCAATTAAGGTGAAGCCAACGCCACCCCCAGTTCACCTCGAAATGAGGTCATCTCCTCTGACCCTCCCATGACCCCATCTAATACCGCTGTGGAGACCCAGCCCGCTCTGTCCCCTGGGGATGTCGTCTCTCGTCCTCAGACTCAAAGATCTCACACTGTAGCCCTGGGACTCTACTATACGCCAGAGCCTGTCTCTGTAGCCCTGGGCCTCCACCCTCCACCAGAGCCTGTCACTGCACACACCACCCACAAGATTCACACCGCTTCTCTCCAAGTCAGCACGCAAACAGCCGTACAAGGAAGCATCACCGGTCCTAATACACGCACGGAGCAAGGTAACAGAGTGGAAGTAATACTCAGCAATTAATTTGTTTGAATAATCTTTAAATGAAAGACAGAGGATTTATTTTTTGTGTAGTCCTGGGTGTCTCTCTATACTCTCCAACAGCATAGTTCATAGTTCATGTTTCATGGAGTTGCAAAATATTGCTGACAGTAAAATTCTAGTCATCGCATTTTCTAGTAAACAGGTCTGGAGAAACAGTAAAAAAATGTTATTGTTTTTAAATGTATTTATATTGTATTTTATATGTATTCTTATTCCTATTTTTATTACACAGTTACAGAGCACTGAGTGCATATTTATTTGACTTTATACATTTAAAAAAATAATTTATTGTAAAAAAAAAAAAAAAGTTTAGACACCTGACACATGGAGCAAGAACAAAGTTTTAACACATTCTACTCAGTACCCAAGGTGCTTTACCAGCCTACACGTCATTACTGTTACATGCCCTGGCACAAAACTGTTTTGGCTGTGGTTTGTAAATACTGAGGTGTTTATCATTAGCAGATTTGCTATAATTAGCATAGTTACATGGCTCACTCTCGGTTTACACTGGGCCAGTGTCTCAAGCTGTTCATGATTCCCTACAGTCATCCAGCACTCTGTTATTACACATGCATGTCCCGCCACCATTATCAGTGCATTTACAATTACTATTATTTTACAATTAATTTACAATTAGACACTGTAACCCATCTGTTTCCCTGCATAGTTGGTGTTAGCCATCCTTTGACACTCACTGGTCAGTTTCTCAGCACAGGACCACAGTTGGATATTTGTGCAAATCTTTCTTAACCTTTCTCAGACATTGTTGTGTGAAGGATCTCCTCTATCACTTTTGCACCGTGTGCGCTCACACCAGTGCGACTCCCATAACCAATCCATGAGCACTTACATTTTAACACACAGCCTTATCCAATCTTGACAATTAGCACACTTTATCTCATGGGTTTCAGTCTTAAAGTTGTACATCTTAAAAATGCACCTGTAAGAGCCAGTTGCTATAAGTGCATGGGTTTTTGTGATTACATGGATGATGTGTGTAGATACTAGATTTCCCTGATGGTTTCTTGTAATTATTGTTTACATTTGATATTTACTCATATTTTCTCTCCCATCCTTCTTTCTGCCTTTTTCTCTTATGGTTTCCAGCTTATTTCTTAGTCTTGGTCAATCTACTTTATTCCAAAAAACATTTCAACCACAACATTCTTTGTTTGTACCTAAAACTTCCTCAGATATCAGCCTTTCTTTTGTCCCAACGAAGAAAAGTGCTGTTCCACAAGAACTGATCACTACAGCTGCTTCTACCACAGCATCTCCCAGTCCCAGTGAAGAACATCAGACCTCTTCTGTTCAGTCCACTATTCCCACCTCTGAGGCAGAGTCCTTGGTTCCTTCAGTTTCTCCGTCTGGCGTGGCTTCTACTCCGACTGCCCTCACAGACAACCCTGAGACCACTGGACTTGCCCCTTTGGAGAACTTTAACCAGGACACACCCTCCGAACTGGACGTGGGGGATGAAAGTATGTGAGAAATGTACTGATGGCCAATAGTAGAAGTTTGTAGGCTTTTCTAATGAAGAATTTGCTTTTAATGGGCAGAAAGAATATTAGAAAAGGCAAGGTACCTTAATTAGTAATTAGTATTAGCATTTTGTCACTACAATTGGTGTACCTTTCTGGTCTACTGATACTTACAATATATAGATATGCAAATAATACATAGATCCAGTAGTCTTGGTTTAATGTTTCTTCGGTCCTTACAGTAATTAGTACCTAGTGTTAGTTAGTACCAAATTCCAGTATTGTTGTTCCTTACTGTCAAGCCTACACTTCACGCTGTGTTTATTTTCGAATACTTCAGCCTCAGGTGGAGGGCATCCTGCGTCCCCACTGGACCTGCTCCTCACTGGGCTGGTATCCGTCTTCATCTTCAGCACCGCTCTGCTCTCCATCATGCTCTTCCTCAGGTTTCGTCAGCAAAGTCGGCATCCAGAGTTCCACCGACTGCAGGACTTGCCCATGGTGAGCCTAGGGATCTTCTGCTGAGTAGAACACAGATGACCAAATTTTCATCAAATGTACTCTTTTCAAAAATGGTTAAATTAAATGATGGGCATCATTTGAGTAGGTAATAATGGCAAATGATATTGTAAGTGTGAATTTTATATAGTAGTATTTATTTGTACTTTTAATGTTCTACGGTATTGAAATAATGAAGTAGTAATGTATAGCATAGCTCAGGCTTATGTGTACTGGGAGGCAAAATAATCTTATTTATAATTTTCTGACCTGCAGGATGATCTCTTGGAGGATACGCCGTTGTCAAGATACTCATATTAAAAAGCTCAGGACCACCATTTTGTTATCGGACATATGCAAGTCAGAGGCCACCTGCAGCTAAGGTTGATTGAAGACTCACCCTTGAACCATTAACAAGCCACTGTCTGAACTGTTAGTACTGTTATCCCAAAAGGCCAGTTATCACTGGGTCTTACGTTTTAAAGTACGACAAGCTTGTTTGGTCTGATTAGTAGGTGGTCATTATGGAAGTAAACATGAACACAAAATTCCCTAGACATAACATTTTTTAAGAGTCATGAGGTGTGGGGATATGCAAGAAACAACCACAGGACCTTACAAAGCCCCTTGAAGTGGTGTGAGCTGACTTAGTCTTAGCTCTCCCAAAGAGTGGGCGATGTTCCTTGCCTTCTCAGAGATGTTTAAAGTTTTATTACTAGTATAGCAACAAGAGTGTTTAATTAAGATGCCACTGTGGTGTCAGCAATTTATTTTCATTAGTAGAGAATGTTTTGCTAAGTTAAATCTTTTTTGTACGTTTCAGTGTTGGTGAATGAAGAGCTCGAATTACTTTCCTCTAGAGTATCTAGAGGTCTGGTCTGTCCTTTCCAGTTTATTTTACCGATTTAAAAAAAAAGATCTTTTATCCCTTAGGACTCAAATATAATATAACAGTAATGAGTAATGGATAGATTTATCTTTTGATGTGTTGGTGTTTTCATATTTTAGTAATTAAAGTAAATGAAATTATTATAAAACAATGTTCAATTGACTAAACTTTCTATAATAAATGTAATGCAACATGTTAAATTCTTTTTACTCTGTAATTTGTGGTTAAAATAGTGCCTATTGTATATATTGTGCCAAATGTGTTGTACATGAGGGTAGCACTATACTGTATTGCACAGAGCTATGTAAAAAATGTGAGAATTTTAACTAATTAAAAAATATTGTTTATGGTGTGCTAAAATGTGATAATGATATTTTGTTGGTATCCAGTGAGGGTGCAAAATACACACTGTATCCTGAAAATATATGTTGATCATGTTGAAAATACAATGTGCTTTACAATTTAGTGAACGGTGTATATCAGCCCATTATCAACCAGAGCAAAACATTCCACAAATGTAAGTTTTGTAAACAATTCAATAATGTAATTAAATAAAAAAAAGGCAACAATACTGTTTTTTAAAATATGATTAAGTGCAACAAACCAAAACAATATCATTTTATTTTGATCGCATCATAGTTTTACATTTCAGTTATTTTAAACTCTTTAGTAAACCTGGCAATGTGAAAGAGTTAATAATTAAAATTACATTTTGCATTAAATTACAAAATTACATTTTGTTGTGAAAAAGATCAAATAGGACAATATCAAGTAGTAGATAAAGCAAAGTCTGATCTTTGTTCAGTTAAAAAAATATTCAACAAAGTGCCAGTAAATTCTAAAACTAACAATAGAGTTGGCAGGATCACAGGATGTGACTCATACAAAAATGACTGTAGCATTGTAAAATATCAAAAACAATGTAAAATGTTCAAATCATCACATCATGGAACAGAATCATAGGAAATCATTCATATAAGAACAATATTTAATGGATTCAGCAGCTAACATTTACTGTTATTAAAAAAAACATTTGAACTTGATAAATTATCATCAAGCAGGGCTTGATTTAAATAAATAAATATTTATTCTATGCCAACACATGAATATAAAATGCCTTCTTGATTTAAAAAGTGATACAGATTATGAAATACATGAAGCTTCAGTCCTGCCTTGAGTATTATCAGTCAAAAATATAAATCAACTTAACAGCATATTATATAACGTTGGTACGATTCTTTATGGACACTAACAAACAAATGTTTGAACCTGCAGTAATAACATTAGATCTGACATGTTAGTCCATGTGTCCTTCCGCTGGTGGACGGTCCTGAATCTGTGAGATGAAGATGTCACCAAACGGCTTGTCCTGCCGCACCATCACTTGCTTCTTGTCAATTTGCTCTAACAACATAACAACAGGATCATTGGCCTTACAGCTTCTTAAATATCTGTACACACTATGGCAAATGCCGTCAGCCTTTTAGGTAGTTTCTGTACATCTTAAATGCAAATAAATTACCCAACAGGCTCAGAAAGGCCTGGGCGACAATTCTGCGGTTCACCACTGGAGGCAGCAAAGAGTGAAATGTGACTTCCTGCTCATCCATAACCAGCTGACGCCTTCAGTGCGAGAAAAGTGAATTTAGAGAGCTGTCCTGAATCACGGGTTATCTCCTGTTAGAACATGCCGTAGCCACTGCTCTGGTAGACCTATTAAGTTATTAATTAAGTTTCTGAGCTGTATGACGTTAAAGCAAAAGACTAAACTGTACAGTGCAGGGTTATGGCAAGCCCAAACTGCATCAGACCCACAGTATATGGTTATACACAGGCGCAGAAGCATTTTAATGCATATTAATGCTCATGTTTGTATGTTTTCAGTGCACGGCACCTCAGCACATCGTCAATATCCATTGTAACAGCCTCCAATTCCGGAACCCTCTCTTCGGGAATGTCCTCCAATCCAGTTGGTATGGGAACTGGAGATCTACCCATGCAAAAATTCACATGAACCTTTAGCATTCATATGGGCAACAAGTACAAAGGTGTAGAGTGTAACGCTCAGCCCGCAGGGGGGAAAACAGACAATGGAATCTTTTTCCAGTGCCTTGTTTCTTGGTCGAGTCTCACCGTTGAGTCTCGGGAGTCTCCAGGGGCAGTGTTTCTCGTTCTGTGATTTCCAACATCCCCAGAGACGAAACTAGAAGAGGAGTAGAGTGCAGAAGCTCTTCTACTTAAATGTAAAACTTATATAGAAAAAGTAAGAACAGAATGTTAATTGAAATCTTGTGTGGTGTCTTTCACTTGACTGACTAAATACTCTCCTGCAATCTGAGGGATTATTCAGATTAGAGCACTGTTAATATCTGACCTGGAGTATCATACTGGGAGATGCTTGACTCCACCATCTCTCTCTGTGTCTGCACAGGCAAGGAGTGACAATTATACAATAATCCCAAGCAACAACAAAAAATCCCCAATATACAATAAAAGAATAAATTAATGAATGTGCTTCACTGACTCAACTATTATGTCAAGGACGTATAAGAATTGGCTGCTGTGAAAACTTATTTTAACTGTTGTTAAGATGTTAAGATAAGTATTATAACTGATATTTCTTGTCATGTAATTTGACCCTGAAAGAGCCTGCCACGGGTGTGACCTCTGACCTCCTTGGAGATGACCTCTTTTTCAGGTTCTTCCTGGTCCAGCTCCTCTCTTGCCCTCTCCATCTCTGGGATGGCCTCTGGCGGATGCCGGAGGGGGTGGATGACCGCGTTCCTCCTCCACAGCTCCAGGATGTCAGGAGGAAGGCCTGGTGCCGGGGGTTGTTAGGAGGGGCGGACAGAGAAAACTTTAACGTTGCGTCCTGAGATGTCAAGACGACTCCTGTAGATTCAGGAGATTCAGTTTTGACTCCATCGTGCAGACACAACAACATCTGCTAAATGGTGTTAATGTCTGCAAGTGGGTGTGATGAGGGCCCAGAGCATGAAATATTGAAGTGTTATTGAAACTAACGACAGTTGGCAGGATTAGCTGTGCTGTGTCTGGAAGTTCTTTTCTTGACAGAATAGAGGTGAGAAGAGTCACTCACGCATGCATGGGGTACTGAGAAGCACTGAAGGACTGCTCTCTTGAGAAGGTGCTTTGATCAAAATATCCTCCTATAAAGACAAAGGAATGGGATTGCTTTTGATTTGGTGTCTTGGGGGCATTGTGATCAATAACATGAAACAATAACTACTGATGTAATTTATCCGGAATGACATGAGAATGTGTGTGTGTGTGTTTTGTGTGCACTGAAGTACAACCAGCTTGACTACAACCTTTCAAACACTACAATATGTAGCATGTTCTTAGAAATGACTCTGCGTTCTGACTCTGCGTTCTGGAGGCTATGTAGAAGACCCTCTGCCAAATGTCCAAGTGAGGGAAAGGTGAAAAGAGTGAAAAGAGTGCAGATCCTACCAAAGGCTTGGTTTCGATTCTTGTGTTGTTTATCTGTGCCTGCAGTGCTTCCTGGGATATCTGTATGTCCTCGTCAATGAAGACCAACTGCCTTCTCTTTCTCCTCTCATGTTCTAGAGGAGCCTCAGGACTGGATGGGACAAGCTTTAAGAGAAAGGGATCAGTGTAATGGGACAGTGAGGGGAAAGTAAGGTTACCACCTTTTGGAGATGTACTGAACTTCTGGTTTGCAAACCTCCGGCACGGGGCTCTCTCTTTGCCTCTTCTGCCTCTCCTCTTCTGGGCTGGGTGGGCTGGGTGGAATGGGCAGGGGTTCAGATATTGGGGTCCTTTCTCTCTCCACCAGCTCGGGCATCTCTGCAGGCAGTCCCAGGTCCTCCTCAGGTTCAAGCAGGACATCTCTCCCGGACACTTCTGTGACTTGAGCCCTGGGAGGGGAGAAACGTTGTGGTTCCTCACACTCAACGTCCACCTGTAAGGTTCTTGGTAGACAACTAAATAAAATCACACTTGTTGCTCTCAGCTTATTGCTCTGAAAGGCCCTTTCTGACATACGGCTCCATGGAGATGGTAGATCCTGTCATCTCCCTCGTCTGTTCGATTTCTGCCACTGCTCTCTCCCGCTCTCGCTCAATGGCTTCTTCTCTTTCTCTCTCTCTCTCCCTCTCTCTCTCAATTTCCCTCTCTCTCTCTCTCTCCCTCTCTCTCTCAATTTCCCTCTCTCTCTCTCTCTCAATTTCCCTCTCTCTCTCCCTCTCTCTCTCCCTCTCTCTTTCTCTTTCCGTCTCTGGCTGCCGCTCCTCTTCTGCCTCACGTTCTCTTTCCTCATCACCTGAAAACAAGGGTCTCTTTTTTACAGACGATGGTGTCAAAAGGATAAAAGCCTGTTATATAGTGGTAAGTGCTAGAAGGCAATAAAACTATGGACGACCCCACTGCTCCCACTGGGGGAGTTGCCCTCACCCTCAGGGAAGTGATCTGGCTGCTCCTGTAACATGTCAATCATGTCACCTTCCTGAAGCTCCTCCCCTTCAAACTGGCCAGAACAGCCCACAAAAAACACAGGAGAGATTGAGAGACTCAAAAGGTGAACGACGCTGAATCCAAAACTATGATCAGTTATTCTGACAAAGATAAAGATTGCGGGCGATACCTCGGGCTCTGGCATAATGATGGGTTCCCTCTCCGTCAAAGTGATGGACTCCTGGCTAGCGGTGACACCTGTAGGAAAGCGGAACTACCTGAGCCCACATGGACGTCCTTCTTCTTGATTTAATACTGTTTGTATTTATTCAGATCTCTCTGCAACACTCCTTCACCCTCTGGACCCACCTGCGCTTCCATGTGAAACTCTTCACACTGAACAATGCTACAATGTTCCAGTCATTAGCCTGACCTGTTTCTAATATGGCAGAACAGTATGGGTTAATGTGAGCTGCAGTTTCATGCCCTTGCTCACCATCTAAAGGTGGGCTCACACCTTTTACAGAAGGTGGGCTCTCTGGTGGAACTGCTTCCATTTGCTGAGCCGGCTGCCAATCATGGAAACACAGTGGGTACTTAGGTTATTCACAGTCCTCAATCAACACTAAAACAATTCATGCTTCTGCATCAACTAAAAAAAAATCACCAAATTAATACCACCAAAGTAAATACCATCAACCAGTATACATTTAATAATTGATTGCATTATAAATATTATTTCATGAATATAATTTAATCACATCTTTAGACTGATGAGGGCAAACTCGACATTAGCCTGACTTGTAGTCTGACCTATCTTTGTGTTCCCCAAAGATTGTGAACGGTTAATTCCACACTTCAGAATGTAACACAACGTTTATCCAGCAGAGGGCAGTTGATAGTTATAAAAGCCATCGCGTTGAACGATTACCTGAATAAGGTCACTTGGGCTGGGAAGGCCCAACTCCATTGTTCCAAAGAAAGGATCACTTGCTCCCTCTGACTCATTCAAAAGGTCAAGGGCATCAGGAAGCAGATAGTATTGCCTAAGATGAAGAAGAATTTATTATTCTTATTTCATATATATATATATATCTTCTGTGTTTTATATCTTACTCCCTCTTGGGTCACATCTAAAACCATGATGCTCATATTGAGAGAGAGAGAGAGAGAGAGAGAGAGAGAGAGAGAGCAAGAGAGATACCACTGTCATTATATTGCATTATAGATGAGAGAATAAGTGGGTGCTCTCAAAAGATATTCAGAAGATCAAAAGACCCTCTTGGCTGAAACATAGTCGATGTAACCTCTGACCTGATCTCGTCTGGTTGCATGTCAATCTGGACCTGCTTGCGGTAACGGTGCATTTTATCAATCGCCCCCTGTATCTCCTCTGGGGTACATTAATAAAGAAATGGTTATAAAAAGAACTTATAAAACAAAAGCAATATAAACTAACTAAGCAATATTAACTAATTATATAGCAATATTCAGAGTCCAACTCAACACTAAATACTATTACTGTAGAATACATATATTTATTATATTGCTTCCTTTTTCATTTAAAGGAAACAGGGCAAAGAGCCACCTTTTTCAATCGAAACAATTATTTTCGACCTCAGCGCCTTGTTCGCGTCATTCGCTATTCATCCAATGGCCCTTCACACCCACCCAACAGAAGCTGGCACTGCCTGTGGAAGATGAGCACGACGCCGTACTGCAGCTGCGAGGACAGGTAGAGGGAAAAGCGAGGGCGAGGCAGCCCTGGGGAGAGAGGAGCGACTCGCACCAACACGTAGTCTACGATGTCACGGCTGTGAGGACATGACACGACAGTCTGAGAGCGTTATCCAGCATTGAACCGTTTTTATATGTGGAGAAGACGGTCCATTAGTAGACAAAAACGAAAACTTTGGTAGGCATTATATTCTCACATGTGACTGATATTATAACACAATTAACACATCAGCGTTCATATGGTCCACAATGACATAAATATGTGGACTATTGTACTGAGGCGCATCGTTGGAAAATACGACTACTCGAAAAAGTCGGCTTACCAGGTACGTTGAACGTTAACCCCAAGCAGATCTCTCCGGGTGATCTTTCTGCCTTTTGTAGCCGCCAGCCTGAAGAAAATACAGAACATATCCAGAACAGAGAACTCCAGAATGCCGTTTTCAATTCGTCCTGTCTGCCTAAAAAGCATCATTGTCTGTACCACTCTGCATCAACACACCAAAGCCTAATACTGACCTAGCTAGACGAATATTAAAGCAGATCCAAATAGGCTACACTTGTGGGACAAACAAGTTTAACATTTGTGCCAAGAAGCTTTCTCTTTTTTTGGTCATGGGTCTGTGTGAAGCAGTGAGCCCAGTAACCTGCGTTGTTCACTATGCTGAGGAAACACCTGGGATTTATCTGCATCATTCAGGCCTTTATACAGTACAGGTCTTACATACATTTACACAGTAATAGTGCTTACATAGTTGAGAATGGTAATGAATAATGACTAGTTTTTGAAATGGAGTATATCACGTTTTTGTGGTCCACACAGTAGCATATTTTCATAGAATAAATTGCTTTACCCTATACTGTTGATAAAATGAACTCTTACCATATCGTAGCGAAACATCCACTTCTATGATTGAGTACATTAGGATAGTAAAACATTTTTCCAAGTAATATAATTTTGTCAAAGCAGATTTAGACGATAATAATAAAAACAGGATGGGATTGCTGGACATTTGACAGGAATTAAACTTCTTTTAACTATGCTTGCTAAAAACTTTTAAATAATGTCAGCGGATTTTGTGTAAACTGTTTGGAAAACCTCTCCAATCATATACCAAGTTTATTTCAACCAATCTCATCACAGTCACTTCCACTAGGTTAAAATCTTATTGGACTAACGAGTTGCCACAGCAGCCCACGTCTGGAGCAGACTTCACCTTTCATAAAGTTTACATAGTGTGAAGCTGTGTTACATAGTAAATCTGAAGATTTAAATCTGACGCAAAATGTAGTGTAGCTTGCAGACGCAATATATTGTGACATTTATAATGAAATAGCCCAAACAAAAGAAAAAAACAACAACACTTTCAGTGGTCGGGGACCAACTGAACCGATTTTCCCGTAATTTGAGGTAGCAGGTTTAAAACTGCTTTAACGCATTCAGATTGCTTGAGTTGTTTTGGTGAGTGGGTAATAAAGCACACACACACACACACACACACACATATATATATATACACACACACACACACTATCAGGATGGGCAAAAAGTATGATGATTAGAGCTACATCGGTGAAACTTTGTTTTCGATCGCAGTTTGCAGTTGTTACAGTATTGATTTTACGTTCTTCTTAAGCATGGGAGGTAGTCGAGGAAACATTAATTTGCGTTATATACGTTGGAATGACAAGTATCGACAGCCTTCCCAGAGAAGCAACAATTATATCGTTAGTTACATTATAGTCTTATCATATACGTAGCATACCTGTAAAAATGTTATTGTTATTATAAGTGTGGTTCATAATAGCCATAGATAGACAATATTTAACATCTAATGCAGAAATAATGTTTTGTCGTTGTGACTACCAAAAGCTACATATTATGCGTGTATTTTTTGTGACGGCAATTCGTAAATCGAGTAGCCACCCCCATCTCTGTAATTTATAGTGCTAGTAGGCCATAAATACTGTGGTAAACCTTCATTACCCCATTTGCTTATGTAAAACTAGTCCTAGACGAACAGGGATATGGATGATAAGTCTACCTATATTATTTGGGGAATTTAGTTGTGGGCCAACATGAGCTATAGATTTATCTCGCTACTGAATAAACACTCGTGATTGGGTTGACTCCACCTCTCCCAGGCTCCTGGCTTTCCGTAGTAGCAGTAGCAACCGAATTTTACATTGAACGGAAGCCGTTTTACTTTCGCATTTTTAAAAAACTTTTTCTACTGTTTAGACTTTTTCCCACAATGTCGGGGTCGTCTAACATCGTTGCAATGAAGAAAATCGTACAACAACTGCGATTCGAGGCAAATATCAACAGAGTTAAAGTGAGCATCTTGTTATTTTGTTTGATGCTAGCTGTCTATGTAGCTAGTTGAATAAGGGCGTGGGCCAGTTGTTCAGCTAAGCTAGCCAGCGGGAGTTTAGATCAGATCTGTTAACGTTAGCTGGTGGTTAATTGTACACTTATCTGCGGCAGAGCATAATATTTGTTTACATGAATGATTGAATGTATAGTAGCATAGCTAAATAGCTGAGATGCACGTTGATACCGGGCAGAGTTTTAATGAACACAGAAACGTAGCTTTGTTAGCTGTCCATGCTTCAAAGCTATGTTAAATTTATCCAAGTTAACTGAATTGCACCACACCTCTTCCTCTCCGAAGAACGCGTATAACGTTACTGACACATCGCCAACTCTAATCTTGCATCAGTATTAAAATATCCTTAAAATAATCCTTAACGTAGCTAGCGTAGCTATGTTAACATTCCTATTATCTGGAATGTAGTTGCTACGGTGTTCTAACATTTTATATCTCAGGAAGTGGTTAGCTAGGTTGTGATTTTGGGTAGCTCGCTATCGCTAAATACAGCTATCTAGCTAGCTACTTGAACAAGTTTAACGGACGGGGAGCAAGATAGTTCCCGAGTATAATTTTCCATATATTTCAGGTCTCTCAAGCGGCGGCTGAACTTCAGCAGTTCTGCATTCAGAACGCACTTCAAGACCCCTTGCTAACTGGAGTGTCTTCGAGCACAAACCCATTTAGGACACAAAAGCTTTGCTCTTTTGTGTGAGACCCTACCATGGATCCATGCCATTGGTAAGACTTTTATACTAAAGCCAAGCATCGGTGAGAGTTATACCAACTAACAAGCTTGGTTAAATGTAAATGTTGTTTCTTTTTCAGTCTCTTTCCTCTTTCTGTGACCTTTCTGCTGGGAAAAAGATGAACCACTGCCATAACCTGTAAATTAACCAGCAACAGTACACAGCTGTTCAACTAGAAAACCAGTAACTTTACCTCATTAACACTGATGTTAAAATCATGGGGACCCCCCCTGGATTTCTCAATTCAGGTGCACATGCTGTCAAATATACATAAACAGAAGAACAATGACCCTGTTTTTATGCATACATGTTGTCTCTCAAATGGCTTGATAGTCCAGTGTTCATAGATGTATGAAGACCTCAAACTAACCTGCCTTAAGACGTGTTTAGTGTTGTAGTTTGGTGGACGGCATACTTTTGTATTTCATGTGACAGCAGTGGAATTCAATAATTTATTGTGCCTTGTTTTTTTTTTTTGTTTTTTTTTAACTTCTGTTGTTTCTATCCTGTCAGCCCTAGCATTTTTGTAACAAATAAACCACTGATTTATACACACTACTGCTTTGTTTTTTTCCCCCCAGATTACTTTGGAGTTTTTGTTTATATAGCAAACTGTACTTTATTTTTCTGTGATTGAATAAGTCTGTTGTGTAATTTAGCTGCAGTCAGTAACAGTGGAAAATACAAGAAAATAAAAAGGTGAATTCTTGTCTTGCACAGAAACCAACAGGTTATGTAATTTTAATTAAGTCGTGTTTTGCATCAGTGAAAATGCTAGCAAGGAGAAGGAAAGCGTATTTGAGGATAATTCATAATTGATCAGAAAGTAGGTGATATTCTTTATGTTCAACCATTCAAAGATTACATGAAATGCTTAACAAGTACTTGATGTAAAGGTTTTATACATTCTTTTGTTAAACGGTGCGCATTGCCATGAACGTTCTTATTGTCAACCTTTAGAAGTTCATCCTGCCTCGTCAGCGAAGCTCTTCAGTGTAGCTGTTTTTTAACAGTTACTCTTAAGGTTATAAATACCATATTTTTTCCTCCCCTCAGCAAGTTCTTAAACTGCATACACCATACAACTTTGGTTCTTTGCCTTAACAGCCAACTTGGAATACATATAGCAAGACGTAAAAGAAAGGAGAATGACTTCTGAATCATTTAATTACCTGTGTGTGATGATTGTGTAAAATGCCCTAAGAACAACTTAAAGGTAAATTATCTGAAACGTGACCCTTCTCATGTTCAAATGTTGCATAGGAGCCAGTGACCATACTCGCTGACGGTATGGAACGTGTAAAAATTACAACCTCTCATTACACCCTGTATTCATATATTAGCTAAGGAAGAGGTAACTTGTAGTAGAGGCTACTGTTGTACTCAAATGTTTCTTTGCCCACAAATAAAAAGCCTAAACGTTTTTTGCACGACATCTAAAAATTCACAGTAATGTTGGGCTGATTTATTTGATTATTGGACACAGTGGGTCAAACTGTTAATTTAATTGGTTTAACTGGCTTTTACGCGTTAAATATTGTCCTTAAAACCAAAATAAATCTAAGACAATTGGTGGCAGGTGCGGCATTGGGTGGTCCTTCGTCATAAACAGCAATGGCACACAATTAAGTCTAGAAGTTGGCTCTAAGTAAAAATGTGCTTTAATTATTGTATCGTGGCTTTGCTTATTTAGAGTAACGTCAGGTTGTTCGGCAGGGAGGAGAATATCGTTTGTTGTATCGTAGGCTGGAAAAATGAAACCTAATAAATCGTTAAGGTGTGTTGCTGCCGTAATCATATCAGTATTTTGGACTGCCGCATGTTATCCGACTTCATTCCGCGAAACTGCGCAAGAAAGTGACACTTTTTTACGAGCTCAGCAACAGTTAAACGTGAACCTTACATCTAAAATGAACACTTTAAATCCCGTTCATCAAAATGAGACAACGGATGTAGATGCCGAACGCTTATTTAATCAACCCCAGACTATTTTTGTGAGTTGCCATGAAGACGCGATAAAAATCGTAATTAACGCCGATTTGTTCGACACTGGTGTTCTCGTTGATGCAAGAGACCTGTGGTTGGGTGCAGACTGCAGTCTGAGCAAACCTTCAGGGCTATGCTGCGGGGCAGTGGTGTCGGGAGCAAACGAGTACACGATAATCGGCAAGGTGGCGGATTGTGGAACCAATGTCTCTGTGAGTGCGCTTCCAATTGGCTGCTACATATTTCACAAACCTAATATGGAGACACAACCTGTACTGTTTTTTTTTTTTAAGAGGAATTGTGTGCTTGCTATCCTTCCTCATAAGGGCGAGGATTCAGCTGCGCCTTCATTTTTATCTTGCATTCCATCCAGGTAACGGACCAAACTTTAGACTATACAAATGTCCTCACCTACTCCCCTGTCCCATCTCGTGATGGCGTAGTCCTTCTGGAGAAGGCGGTCTTTCCTATCAAGTGCCAGTATCTAAGGTAATCTTATTAACCAGATATAATCTTGGCTTTCAACTTGTCTGCTTGTTTAACTTGCAAGATCGCTTTTTCTTTCTCTTTAGGAAGTACAATGTAAATATATCTGCAGTGGTACCTGCCTGGGTTCCTTTTGGCTCTACTGATATGTCAACAGGAGAGATGGACTTTGACTTTAGACTGATGACTGGTGTTGTGGTTCCACCTTTTATTTTCTCTGTAAAATGTCATGGCAGTGAAATATATAGCAAGCTTAAGGCCAACCCCTTTTCTATGTAGTCACTTGAATATCAATTTAAACTTACTTTTGATGGCATCAAGTTGAATTTCAGTTCAACTGATGAACTCGTGTGGTTATTTTAAAGATGACTGGCAGTATAAAAGAGACTCTTATGTCTACTTGTTGGGAGACACCATTCACATGGAAGCATCTGTCGGTGTGGCCAATCATGTGCCTCTGCGAGTATACGTGGACACCTGTGTTGCAGTACCGTTTTCATCTACTGGTGATCTTGAGTACATCTTTGTAGGTAATAATGGGTGTGTATCTGCTACTTCCCTCACCATATGCTGGATTAATTATATTTGCATCTAATTTAACGTGACCATCTCATTGCATGATGTCTGAAGCAAATGTGTTTTCAGGTGCTTCACAGATGGTTTATATTCAGACTCCAAATCTCGTTTCCTGCCCAGGATGCAGGAGAACAAACTGCAGATGATTCTCTCAACTTTCATCTTTCATGGAAATGCTCACAACTTGGTCTGCTTCTTTTATTTATTTATTTTTTGGGCTCCTTCTGAGTTGCTTCATATTTTGAATGTGTATATGGATGGGAGGGCAGTTGGGATGGTTTCTCATCCCCTGCATGCTTAACAACCTTGTGCTCATTCTCTGACAGATTTATATTGCCTGTCGTCTAAAAGCTACACCTGCTACATATGTATCCGACTTTGAGAATCGAGCCTGCTCTTTTATTGACGAGAGGTAATCCAAACATCTTAAATTGTGGTGATTGTAAATTGCAATAGATCTTGGGTATATCTCTTTTGCACTTTAATCAGGATGTGTATCCATCTGTCTTATGCAGATGGCAGTCGGTGGATGGGGATGATCAAGTGTGCCGCAGCTGTGAGGTTTCCAGTCAGGATCTATTGGACACTGATCCTGCCCCCAATTCTCCCATCACACAGGCTCTGCCCACTGAGTCCTCAACCCTCCACCATCTCCTTCACCTGCATACTGATCAAACTTTGAAGCAGTTCAATGAACAGTCTACCAGCAGGGGCTTGTCAGTGAGTGGAACAACTTCAGGCTAGTTCATCTTTGGTTCTGTTACTCCTAATGAATTGTGCTTTTGCCATTCTAATTTCCCAAGCTGATTATTCAGAAAGTATCTTGGTAACATTTGTAATGGCGTTTAATGACAACTAAACGGGAGTCCTGTTTAGGTATACGTACTGTTCTCTTTGTAAATTAAGTTGAATTGGATTAACCAGTTTCTAATGTGGCTTCTCTTGAGCCACCATCCCTCCTCCAGGTCCTATAGATCTTTCCTGAAACTGTTAAACCAAGGCGGATCAAAATGCCCACTTTTTTTTTTTCATTTTTCCAGAGTGGACTACTGTTCTAGGTCCTCTTGAGCTTGTTACCCTGGAAAATGATCCAACAGGTTCCTCTCCAGTCTCACCCATTGAGCAAGTCTATGTGAAGCCCAGTACTGATCAACCTGAACTCCCAAGTATCAGTAGAATGAGTCAAGTCACTGACCAAGTGGAGCAGAAAATGATGCAGCAGACTTCAAATTCCAGTGAGACGATGGAAGATGAGAACCATCACACCTCTGATCTTGTCCTTCCAGCAACAAATGATGATGGCATGGTTGCTCACCATGGCCCCTCCAGTGTAGTCCTTAAAGTGGGCAGTGACTCTGGACAAGGTAATTCTGTTACATTTATAGGTTATTTCCAAAGTTGACCTTTCACTCAGATTTATTCCAATACCTTGTGCACCAGTGTTATTGCTTACCTCTAGTTCTGTCCAAGGACTCTGGGATTACAAATGTCTAGCTCACAATATAATTGGCATGGGTTCTATATGCTGTCCTACATTTCTGTGCCCTTACTCAATTTTTAGCCATGGGTAAAAAAGCAAATGAAAAATCTGCAGCTTTGAGCTCATGTTCATATACCCCAGCCTCAGTTTCCAAACTTTGGAATAATGCATAAAGATTTCTTATTCCAGATGGGAAGAACACCTTGGGCTCTACTCTTGCTGTTCCAATGTTAACGGGCTCCCATCCAACTTCACCCACTGAGTCGTCCTACCTGAAGGCCCACCTCAGTCAGCCTGACTTTCCCATCCTCCAGACAAAAGTAACTCCAGAAACGGAGGAGATTAAATTGAAAATTTTTCAGAGTTTGAGCAGTCTGTCTGGGGGCAAATTCTATAACCTCAGCCACCTTGGTCTTCAAGAGCACAATGAGCTTGAACAAGGTATTTCTGCAAATCGGGTCAAGTTTGTTGCTGTTCATTCATCTTATTCTGTTGCTTGTTAAAAGGGTAGAACTAATTAGACCATCATTGTAAGCTACTTGGCTTTCTCCAAGTCTAACTTTAGTTGGTCAGTGTGTAAATGGCATTTTTAATGACCTTTTGAAATATGAAACGGTTCCCATTCCAAGTCTTGACCCTGAATAATTGTCTACAGTTCTGGTGTAGCATGACTGAACAGAATGATGTCTGACATTTATTACATTTTGATTAACAATTGGTGCCCTCAAGTTGTTGATGCACAGTTCACTGAGGAGTGTCTGGAAAGCTTGCCTCAAGTTCTCTAGACCACTATCTAAATGGTCACATGTATCCAGCTACCATATTTAGTTAACTTGATATGGCATTGGACTTTCATGATCCTATTGTATTGACCAGTAGTGTCAAAATGGCAATGGCTCTTGATAAAGTTAAACCAAGGAACTAAAGCCTCCTTTTACATTTAGGGTGGGAAAAGATCACTGTGGATCCTCCTGTAGCTCCAATTAGGAAAGAATATCCTTGGTTGGCGGGCTTTTTACCCACTGTATCCACTGGACCAGTCTATATAAACCCATCTGGTGGTCTATCTGTCCCTGTTCAACTCCCAGTACTCAGTACAACAGCAAAGCCGGTAATGAAGATGGAATGGGAACCGACTGAGCAGAATTCAAATGGAATATTAGAAGACCCCTTCTACAACAGACCTAAACTTGTACAAGGTACTTCTGCAAAGCTAACTTTATTCTGAAGTAACTGCAGTTCTAATTTATTTTGGATGAACTAAATGGCAAAAAATGCCAAACTAAATTCAAGTTGAACCAATTTTATACTGCTGTGGACCACTTTGCTTGTTGACCTGCAGAATAAGGGTGGCCATAATTACACTTCATACCCCTTTGACCAGTTATTTGTAATGTAAATTTTACTTGTTGGCTTTACTCATATATTGGATAGTCAAATAAGAATTTGCAACAGAAGTTGATATTGTTACCTGTCCTGTGGTTACTCTGTGCTCTTGGGACCCTTACCTTGCCTTAAAGTACTTACAGGGTAGCTTCAGGTTACCCTGACCCTTTAATTTTACCCTATTAACCTCTTCACACTTGAGCTAAAATAATTGAAGGCTTACTTTTTAATTTCAGGGTCTGAAAACACCAACTTGGGTCCCATTTTTGAGATGTTAAAGAAGGAAGGTGCAGTTCAGTCAACTGGTGTTTCTTCAACTTCTGCTGAGCATGACCACCCTGAGCTAGACCACATAAAAGCAAGTTCTGACCAGTCGGATGTGAAGGCAGTTCAGAAATTCTCAAACTTGAATCTACTGGGAGAGCCTGCTCTGCTTGACTCCATTGATCCTTTCCGTCAAAAGGACGGTGATCTTTGAATAATGAGTTTTTGTGAACCTCGCCATGACCCTGTTTCTCATCTGGTATTTTTTTTGGCTGGTGTTTGTGGCTTTTCTTTCCAAACAAATAAACCTGTAAACATCTTGGCTTTCTAAAATGAATTGAAATGACTGACTTGAGCTGAAAGCTGTGAAAAAGATTTAATTTATTAATAATAAAAAAAAAAAACTTCCAGAATTAATATGCTCAACCCTTTTAAAGCTTCTGGTGGGTAGGTGCTCATAAAATGCCAATGTAACTACAGTTGTGACGCATGGATCCACCTTGATTAGAAACTTCAGATGAGGTGACCATTCACTTCATGTTTTGCTTGCTTCTCAAAACCCTTCTGCAGCCAACTTTGGCGAGGATGATCTGTTGCTTTTAAGCCCGTTGTGACGTGTGTGTGTGTGTGTGTATATAGTGAACTAAGGAGGGAAACTGACATTCACAACTTGAGTAGCTCTAGATGGCAAATGCTATGCTGCATGACCAGACATGATTTTCGTTTTGCTGCTACCCGAGACCATTTTAACAGAAATGCTAATTAAAGGCTGTTTTATTTATTGCTTTGTGTTTTATGTCCATGAGTGTTTTGTGAAAGTTGGCTGTAGTCCTGCATTTGTGTAAAATCTGCAGTCTGGGTGACTGCATGCATTGCCATACAGGGAAAGGAAGTTAATAGTAATTGCAATAGGCCAGTTCTGTCTGTGCCTCAAGAAAAAGGATGGTCTAGCATTCAAGTTCAAAATGTTTGGTGTGATTTTTGTGGGTGTGTTATATGAATCATTCACTGATCACATGATACATTCAAGGTAGAAATGACTTATTCTAAAAAGGATTATTTTAAAATGTTCGTTGCCAGGTCTGAAGAGAACGTTACTCACTGAAAAGGTTGGCAGTGAAAGATCCTGTCCTCTCCAATTCATGTAATTTAATGACGAGCACTATAAGTATACAAATCTTTAATATTTATGGACACTTTACACAGACTAAAGAGCTCCGGTAAGACCCGGACTCCTTGCTGATCTGTTCCATTTCTGTAATCACAATACTTATTTTCTTACTGATTTCATGGGTTTTGATCTCAAATGCTTCACTGTCTCTTTAATGTTGTCATCAGAGCTGGTCTTTACTAGATGCACCATTGTTCTGAACCCATCCTGGAGCCCAGCACCGGTGATGGCAGAACACGGCTGAACAAACCAGTCCCTGTCGGAGCAAGTCTTCTTCAGGATGAATCTCTCTGTGAGCTCAGTGGCTGTTACAGCGCCTTCGGTGTCCTGTTTGTTGGCGAGGATGACGAGTGGCAGTCCACTGAGATGCTCGTTCCTGAGGGCGTGCTCCAACTCGCGTCTGGCCTCGTCCAAGCGGCACCTGTCAGAACAATCCACGACAAACAGGAGACCGGCCGTGTCTTCATAAAAATCCCTCCAGTGGACGCGCATTTGCTTCTGGCCGCCCACGTCCCATACGGTCAGCACAATTTTCCTCCTGTTCTGCTTTGTATCAATCATCTCCACATTGAAGCCAATCGTGGGGACTGTCTGGCACTGTTCGTTGTGTTTGAGTTTGAAAAGGACAGTGGATTTACCTGCACCATCGAGACCCAACAGGAGAACATGTGCCTCAGGCATTTTGGACCCCTTCAGACCCATTACTGATGCCCCAAGTACTCACTGCGTGCTTTAACCGAGTCTTTTTTACTTTTGTTCAGCGGTTTCCGGTTACCTAGCATGTCCATTGTTACTGGCTGATGTATTAAGTCCTCACCCCTTTTATCTTCACTCTGAACTCTCTGATAAGATATTCAGGTCAAAGTATGATGGCACCTCCCAAAAGAAACGTGGTTCATAAATTATTCACCGTGTTTAGTGTTCTCATGCATCAAATCATCATATATCTAAGCATTAGTATAATTTCAGAAATTAAACTGGACATTCATGTATCATAACACTCATATTGGAGCACTCAAGCAAGAGAAAAAACAAAACGGAAACCTTGTCACATTTTATAACTACAGTTGTATAGCTGTTAGCTGCTACTTAAATGTACGTTATACATTGTGGTATGTATGTCTATGGACTTTGTAAACTTTAGTAGCCAGGCAAATTAACCTGTACTTATTGATGCCTGCTCAGTGTTTTCCCCCTGCACAGGTGGTGTAGTAAATAATGTGCACATTCCCTACTTTCTGAAATTTCTAAATTCTGTTCTCATGATTTCAAATAAAGAAAGAAAGAAAAGAAACTGTCCTTCCATTGAGACAGTGGACATGAGTGGCACATTTCTCAAAAATTGACAATAAAATGAAATAAAAGTCAAATGTTAAACTTCAAAGTGGCATTTCGCAGATGTTTTTCCACTGTCGTAGACGTTTGTTCTTTCTTAAACACTGGGTTTAAACCCTTAATCCTCGTCTTCTGAGAGCTGGTAGCTCAGCTGCTCTGGAGGCCGGACCAAGCACTACCGTGAAAGCAAAACCAAGCGCAGTTTTTCATGCTCACGTTTTTCCAAGGTTTTCCATAGGCTTGATCCAAACTCCGCCCATCAGATCTTCTACAAAAACTAGTCCATTACCGTCATCACTCCTCCTGCCGTTCATGTTGGACCAGCACTCGCTTTTGTTCCCAAACACACCCGAACGTGTCGTCACCTCCGAAGTGCCACACACTCTGTTTCCTTTGAACCGAATGCCGCACGGAGATGTAACCGAATGCTGACTTAAATTTTCGCTTTTTTCTTGAGGTTTTCCAGATGATTCAGCGCGTGTACAGACTACTTGCGCACCCGCAGATGGTTTGGGACCACACTGACCCATTCCTCTATTTAGCAGTTTCACACTGTGAGCCGTGTCTCGTGCCTCCAGTCTAAGCAGTTGTGTCGTACTGTGCGAGTCCTTCTTTATACACATCTCTCTTAGCAGTTGGTTTAATGATGATGTCAAAGTCTGTCAGTTCCAGTAATGTGGATGGCAAGTGATGCAATATGGTATTCTGTCAGCTGCGGTAAAAGGAGTTCCAACGGTTGGCTTCAGTGTGCTGTTGCTATTTTGAGAGCTACCACCTGACACCCAGGCCATGATTGAATGCGCATCGCTCGCCGGCTGCCAAGAAGTCGACCGTGCGTCAGCACCGAAGTGAGTTAGTCAGATAAGCACCCCGGCGTGCGGTTATGGCTACTGCCATCGACTAACACGCAGACATCGTTTCTTCTTTATTACGGTCCTTCCTGCTGAAGATGAGATCAGTCGCTAAACTTGGCTAATGCTAGTGTTTCCGTGGCATGTTTTCGTATACTTCCCTACTCCCATTTTAGTAAGTAATCACCAAGACCTTGAAGTGTTTAAACAGGTGTGGTAGAGCAGGCATACGGCGATGAGACATGGGTCTGTGATCAGGGATAAAAATGTACTTTGGGTACACACCAGTAGTTAATATATTATCTGAAAATAAACGACGGTTTTATTTGGTTAGTTGCTTCGAAGTTTCATACCTACAAAACATTCCAAGCGAACGAAATAACATTACAAGTAAAACCATTGGAGAAGACACTGACGGCAGTAGCCATGAGAGAGAAAATACTGAGCGGCAAAAAATCCAGTACCTACGCTTGAGCCCAACACTCCAATCACGGGTCGCTACGAATAACCAACCTGTTTATACCGCAACAGTATAGAACTGAGCCCAGTATTACATACTATATGTACATTTATAATTCTCCATGTTAATTACTAGAGATAAATCCTATGGTGTCTGTTCACCAGTACCTAACTGCAGGTTTACAACAGTACTTGTGATATTCTGTTAACTTCTTACACTACATTCCTCACTCTAGTTACTATGTACCTTTCATATTAGTTTTAATTTAATTACTGAATAATTTTCAGTAGGTACTGAATAATAGGATCAATAGCTAAACAACAAGGCTGGAGTATACAGGTCTAGTGTATATACTCCTGTAATAAATTGAATATTATTCAATTTCAGATTAAAAGTAAAGCAATAAAATGCTGCAGCCCAGAGTCATGGAGCAGTGATGCTGATGTCTTTTTAGGTAATCTCACTCTCTATACCTCCATGTACGAAATATCAATGATCTCTCTCTCTCTCTCTCTCTCTCTCTCACATACACACACACACACACACACACAACAACCGACCAAACATCAAGCATTCCAAAAATAGGGCAGAGAAAATGAAAAACTTTATGAGAAGGTCCACCCTGTGAGAACGCAGAAGTTACTGCACCATTCAGTATAACCAAGGCCAGTTTACAGACTCCTTGGACCACCATCAAGTGTGATATACAGAACAACATTGTTGTTGTTTTTATTTTGTTTAATTAATCTGGATTATATATCCCTTACATGGGGATTAGTGGCGCATTACGAGCAGCATCAATGGAAATTTATACAGATCCATGTAGATCCTTCAGGCAACAGTAGATATTCATACCTTGCATTTTCCCCATTAAAAGAATAAGGGTGTTTTAATTCCTTAGTAATGTGCACTTAATTTGGCTCCTCAAAGTAAGCATTCAAGTAGAGCATCAGGTCAATGTCTAGTCGGCTATATTATGGGGAAAAAAGCAGTTTAAAAGCTGGAAGCGTGTCCCTTTGGCACCAAGGCAAAAATCCACATATTCGTCAGTATGTTGTCATATGTGAACAAGTGTGTGTCTATAAAAGTACTTAGGAAAAAAAGTGTGGTTGGCGTCTGAAGTTCCAGGCATTGCCTCTATGCGAGGTGGTGGACTCCAGACTTGATGATGTATCCTCCGGCTCCTACTCTTTGGTCCCGGCGGCACCCTTGAACTTCACGACCATGACGGTGATGTTGTCGGGGCAACCGCGGTAGAAGGACTGCAGGACGATGCTCTTGGCGCCGAAGTGCGGCTCGTCGAGGCGCTCGCGCACGAAACGCACCGCCTCCTCGTTGCTGAAGGCGTCCCACAGGCCGTCCGATGCCAGTATCATGAACTCGGGTTGTAGCTTGTCCAGATCGAAGGTCAGGATGTCTGGGTCGGGGATGACCACGTTGAGGTTCTTCAGCGGGTAATCACCGAGCGAGCGAGACATGGCCAGGATGCCCTGAACACGCCACGAGCCATTGAAACTGATGAAACCGCCTGGTGGTTAAAGAAGAACCCTTTAACACAACTGCTGCCAAACCTTTCAAAAGAACATACTGAACTACAAAAGTGCCCTGGAGTATCAAATTAACCTACTACAACCTAACCTATTAATACAAGGCATGATCTTGTAAAATACTTTGTGCCAGCAACCTACTGTTGTCCCATTGTAACCGTAAGATACATCGATTGAAGACTAAAACCAACCCGAAATCCTGATGTACTACTGGAGGCACCCAGAAGAGGGCGAGCCCTCACCTGCCCTTTTGATCCTCTTGCGCTCTTTCAGCTGGTAGGGCTTGTGGTCGTGAGACAGAGCCACAGCGTTCCCGTCCTTGTCGCACAGAACACCGCGAGAGTCACCCACGTTGGCCACGGTCAGCTCACGGTCAGAGAGCAGAGCCACCAGACATGTTGTACCTTGAAATGGAGGTCAGGAGGGAGAGGAAAGCGGCTCATTGCCATATATAAACTGTAATATATACAGCATACACAGATTACATATATATGCAAACATGAAGTAGGTGTAACTAATAAATAGATCACTCAGTGTATGTTTAAATCATGTTGTTTTTCTTTTGACCGGTTCACCTGCTTCCTCATGCGAAGCGGAGAACTTATCCACCATGTCGCGGTCCACAGCCAGGATGTGCTGCTCCAGGATGGAGGCGTAGGAGAACAGGCCGTCCTTCTTCTCCCGCTCGTAGGACTGCAGGTGCAGCCTGAGGCTCTCGGGCAGGTGTGCCTTCGCGTAGTCGGCAGCCGCCTGCTCAAAGAAACAGCTGTCAGCCTGACATCACTAGGAATGGGCTGCTCCTGTCGTCATGGAGGGGATAAGGGGTGGGGGCGGAGCCATGGGGGATGTCATTCACAAGGGACACGACTTTGTTGGACAAACACAGACCTTTGTACACAAACTAAGCACTTTCAATGTGCTTTAGATTATAAATGCTGCCTCCCTTCCTATCACTAAATGATATATTACAGCAGTTGGATACAAGCTTGGAAATACAAAAAAAAAAAAAAAAAAAAAAAAAGCTTTTAGTGATGATAATCAAAGCTCACCACAGAGACTTACTAGTGTCTCTCTCATATACAACACACTGCTCTACAGTATGACATCAGGTTAGGAGTTCTGGAAAAACAGATTCAGAGGGATGCTGCCAAAAAAAAATTAAAGAGGGAGGGAGAGAGAGAGTGAGAGAGAGAAGAGAGATCAGCTGACCACTCAGAGAGAGGGAGAGAAAAGAGAGATCAGCTGAACACTCCAGCATGAGTCACTACTGATTACTCAGCTTGGCACACACATATTACTCATCATATCTTCACTCTCTATAGTGCATTTCAGAGAATGATTCTAAGCCTCGATCCTGGCTTTACAATAATGAAATCGAAGAAGCAAATATAATTAGTGTTGACACAGGACCCTACTAATACCCTATGAACAAAGGCTACAGAGACTAATTTGCTTCGGGTTCAACACCCCCCCCCCCGCGCCACCCATGACATTATTTAAAACAACACCCTGTCTGTGCAGTGCAGTTTTTCTGAGTAAATTAAGGCAGAGCAGAGCTGTGCACTCACTGAGGCCAAACCTGCTCCCCAGTCTTACAGAATCATTCCTAAACCATTTCACTATTGGATCATTCCAGCAATGAATGAAATTTACTGTTTCCATTTTTTAAGGTGACCCCCCCCCCCCAAACAGGACACCAATAATACATTACAATAAGGAAGTGAATACATTTTATTGTAATACATTACAGTATTACATACATTACTAGTGTATTACAAGTCTCTGGTAACATTTTTACATGTTGCACTTGTTGATAAAGGGTATCTTTAAAAGTCACAGTCAGAGGTTTACTGAAACAATGGTATTTAATGAGGTGTATTTATAGGGTGGACATAATTAGAAGCAAAACGCTGAGGCTTTTTTTAAATGTGAATTTATATTTTACATTTTAAATTATGTAATGAGTTCTTTCCACTTTCACACTGAATAATGAAAAGGGTCTGTTCATCACTGTAAATCCCAAGAGGAGAAGAGCATGGTGACCTGAGGTGACCTGAAACCACACCCACACACACAGTCTGCCTCTCTCTGTCTCGCTCGCTCATACCCTGGCAGCCAGAAAAACAGTAATGTCAGGCTTCTCAATCTAGTGGATCTCCTTCATATACACGATAACTGACCTATAAGTCATATTCAGTATGCAATTTCGTATCGCATTGCAAGTCATGTTGTGTTGTCGAGCCTCTTCTCCTTGTTCAGCATCCCAGTTTAATGGATCTTTGTTCGTAATTCAAGTCAAGACTGACGAGTCTGGCATTATGAGGTAGCATCACAGCAGAAGCTCAGTGTTTTGGCTGATTACATAAAAGATCAGAGGTCTTGTCCTGTAAGTATTTTCCTGTGTCATTACACCAAACCCCCAAGGGCCTGCATGGGTTAATGTTTGAGATTTTATCTGCTTACCTGACAGGATAGATTTAATGCTGGGACTTTCTATGGCTCCATCATAACACAGTTTGGACTTCAAGCCGACAGAACTGGCTGGCCATGGTCTCGAAGTCAGCCAAAGGGAAGCTTGTCTTACATCAAATGAGTGCTGTTTATCATGTACTGTAACATCTGCTATAGCTCAAGACTATTTCTGGATATTAAATCTGTGATGAACTTCAGAGGAAGTGTGCTGCGATTTCCAGTACTAAGAATAAACCATCTATCAAAATCACACCCGCACTTAGGCATAGGAAGGTTTGTGGAAATGATGTCACAGGCGATACAAGACTCCAGAATATGGATAATTTTCCTATTAACTTCATATTATACTTCTGGATCACTAAAATGGCACTAAAATGGTTTTGATTAGGTTGTTCGTAATTTATAACATTTACTTTATCTCAAAATAAAAATGTAGCATTTGCCTGTTAAATAAAAATCTCACTTGTGTCATTTTCCTTTATTTAAACAACACTCCATCCATCCATCCATCCATCCATAGCAGCAGACACTCTCCCACCACACTCCTCAATCCCGAAACAGAGAAAAGGCAGTAGTAGTTGTACCAGCAGTGAAACTTGCCATGTCTTGTGTTGCTCCAGAGCCTGTGCCGGGTACAGTTTACACCGAGGTTACGGGGGACTCGGCCATCCAGGAAATCAGAGCACTTTTTCCCTGTCTTTGGGAGAAAGTGTAATCCTAGCGGATTGAACCGTGGCCAGCTAGAGCTGCCTGAGAACTCATAAAGAACCTTAATAATTTCTCAGTCACAAGGTACTTAACTAAAACCAGAAGAATATAGGTGAAATTAAAAAAGATGAACATCTGTCATATGGTTGAAAGCTGAAAATGTATCAAACCTGATGTGATGCACACTCCTGTGCTTTTGTCATCTTTCTGAAGTGTCTTTCAAGATAAGCATCACATCATTCCTCTATCTACTGTTTGCCTTGGGCCTTTAGAACCATTCAAGTCCAAGGGTGAATCTAGACTCCTAAGTGAGTAAGCAAAACCTCAGACATCTTTCTAAAACCATCACGTAGTAAGATTAAATAAGCCCAGTCATTTTCAAAAGCTTTTGCAGACTAAGAATACCCAGATTAAAGTGATGAATGAAATCTAAGTATTTCACAGCATGTAAATGGGAGAAGATCTAAACCAAAAGAAAAGTACAAATCTTCACTGAATCATTTTGTGTAGTGGATGCTGGTATACTAAACCGCTCTGTATCGAGTAAGTGAACAAGTATGAATATCACCTCCACACTGGTTTAGCTTCATTTGCTAGGACCATTCCCCAGGGTTTTTACCTAAACTTAGTTCATAGGTCTAAATATTGCATAACGAAAAGTGCTTACTGTTTCTAAAACTGATTCTAGGTTCTATATACATGGATAAAGCCATGTGTCATTAGACATTTTAGTGAAAAACAAATACTTAACTAGGACCAGAACAACGTAGGAGTCTCCACAATGAAATGATAATAATAAAAATGGAACATCTGTTATAATCCCATAGGGAACGGGCTTTTAGAGTGCAAGTGGCAGATGTCTCCCAGACCGGGGGAGGGAAACGCACTGAATACAGCAGATACACATCTATGGAATTTATTGGCTCTTGAAATTAGCACTTTTATACAAAGCCTTTGTGCTTTCAGCTGCTCGCTGGCTTTGTGACTGGAGTGAATGGACATTTGCCAAAAACCCAATAAGGCCTAGAGGGTATGTGTTTGAAACCACGCATATCATTAATATTTATATTACTTTTCTTTGGAGTTTTGTAAATCCAATACAAAGCCAGATAAATGTCCTATTGTGCTTATAGATTTTTGTTATACAAAAACATAAAGGAAAACATCCCTCGAGGATCTCAGCATATATGTCAAAAGTGATTACTTTTGAGATGGGTTACTCGCATCAGCACCAAAATAACGTGCACGTAATAGCAGATTTACTTCCTAGTCATGGCAATCAGAATAGACTATTATCTGATTCTATGGATTCTAAATCTATGTAGTCTGCAATATAGTTAACCATCGCGTGAGGTCTGTTTATACTGTTTTTCTTTGCTGGTTTAATATGCATGCTTACCTCACCACCGTGACCGTCAAAAATAGCGAAGATTGACGGGTGACTCCTATTAACAAGATCAGTAACGACCTCGAAGCGGTCTTCCATGTGGTCGCGCCGGCCCTGGATAGAGTAAACTGCTACATTGCTGTTTTTGAAACCCCATGTTTTGGAGAATTCCGCGTCCAGGACGTCCAGACCCCCAAGTCGGTCGTGCATCATAATCTCCGCCACTTTACCCTTAACCATTTTCACGGCATCCCGACTGGACTTGACGATGGTCTTCACCTCGTCCGTATGAAAAAAGTAACTCCACAGTGCCAAGCTTATGCATAACAGAAACAAGGTCTCTGGCCTGAGTAGAAAATAACGCATGATGCGACCCAAAAGAGACAACAGCGTCATTGTGTCTCCTATCATTACATGCACGGGCGACGGTGGCTGTTGACTGTAACGTAGGCTTCAAATTACTCCATTACCCGAAGAAAGCAGGCAGGTCTACGTAAGAGACAGGCTATCTTCACACATGCGTCAGCACATCGATGACACGACGAAAATCAGGCCACTTTTTTTGCGCTCCAGGCCGCCGGACGTTTGGCTTTTCGGACAGCTATTTCTTGAAGGGCAGGTTTGCTGCTGTCATCCCGGCGAACAGCTGCAAAATGAGAAACCTAGACTGGTCTATATCCACATCGCAGCAAACGTTTCAGTCTTATCGACAGGTTGCCGAGAGACCTCCAATTACACAGCAACTGCGATAAATCCATTTTTTTCTCGAAAAAGCATAACTATTAGTTTCACCGACATACACTGACTAGCGGACTCTTGCTATGTATCACAACAATGGGATAATCTGTGTACACGGGGTCCGGAAGGGCTAACAAAACCCTCACGAATGCCCAACAGCGACGCCGTCGTATGCGGTGTTTATTGACAAAAAGCTTGCAGGAAAACCCGAAAGAAGAAAAGAATAGTTTTATTCACAACAACTTTTTTTTTTTACAAAGTGCTGCAAATTTCTATCTGATAGCCTACACAGACACCCTAATTCGACAGAATAAAATGCGTTGACAAAATAATGACACAGGCTTAGCTATAGCCTAGTTTCGTCCAATTTAAAACTGCCTGAAAATGTGGGGTAAAATATCTATAATAATGCTTTGTATATTTTAATGAAGTTTTTTTGTATAACTGCTCAGCAGAACTAACTGTATGTGCAAATTGTTCAGGTCTATATGCAAATCAGGGACGTTTTAGCATGATTTCTGCTCATCGCAATCCGCATTTAAATTGTACTGCAGATATTTAATGATATTATGAAGGATACGTTTGTAAATTATTACTTGTTAATCTATTGCAGAACTGACCAAAATTATTCTCAGTTAGGTTTATTTGATGAAGCAAACTTTTGTTGAAATGTATCAGTTTTTGTACACCTTTATAACACAGGCCTTTACGTTGTCTCTGGTATTAGACTATATTATATCTTGTGTGTTCTCTGCTGCTGTTCTGGTTGCACTAGCCAGTCCGTCTCATCCGATACGGGTATTCTCACATTCTCTTCGATTTCTATGATTGGTGACACCTGACTACCTTCGGATGCTTGTCAAGACAAGTCAAATGTATTTATACAACGCCTTTTCATCAGCTGTTGTCGCAAAGCGTTGCACGTGGTCGCTTAACTTGTTTGGTTATGGGATTTGTCTTTCATTGCGATTTGGATTGCCCTTTGGTTACTTGATGCCTGTTTGTAAAATATTTCCACTTTTTGTGGATAACGATTTGTTACAGCGTGCACTTTGTGTATTTTAAAACAACTTGCATATCACGTTGAGGCGTTAATTCAGCGCTGGGGTTTGGTGTGTAAAAGCAGTATTTATCAGCCCAATGCACTGAAGTATTCAGTTTGAACCCCTGCTGTGCCGGTTTCCAGCTGTAACTGCAGGACTCGGAGATTGCATGTGTTCCAATTATGAGGACAGTCCCTTTTTCATAAGTAGTGTACTAGCCAGTCTATGAGTAGACTGGAGCACTGTAATGAAGTCTGTCAGACCTCAATGAGCGCCATCACTAGTTTTCTACATCACCAGGAGAAAATATGCTTTGATATATTGTAGACCACTGCACTGCATTTAGACTGGTGGAATATCTATAATCCAGTGACATACTTCATTTGGTCAAAGTTACTCTTTTAAAACCATTTTTATCACTTTTTGCCAATGTTTTTTAACATGTGATGCACTGTTATTGGTTGAACTTTACAGTAGTCTCATTTTAAACACCCCCACATCCCCAGTTCTTGCAACAGGAAATCCACTATTATGATAATCACCTATGCCAAGTGGGAAGAAAATTTCCTTTAAATAAAGCATTTGATTAGATGAAAATGATCCAATGTCCTATATATTTTCCATGAACAAATATAACAGAGTACATCATGATTAAAATAAAGTTATGAAAACTCATGGCAGTTTTCATGACTGATGCCTATTGGATGCATCAAGCAAGAAAGTCAGTGATGGCAGAGTTGGGTAAAGGATGTTTAGTTAGACCAGGCCATTTATCTAGGGGGCTTGAGGTTCTTGAAGTTAATGCATGGTCTCTTTAGGGGCTGGACAGGAGGTGGATATCAGAAGCTCAGGTAACAGTCCACATCTGCCCCCCTCTCCCATTCCCGGCACCCCCATCCCTATCTCAAAAATAGGGCCCTTGTGCACACTGAAACAGTAGAGTGTAGCAGGGGAACTGTAAAAGGAGAGGGCATCTCTCCCATGTACATTCAAATGTATGACCTTCTAATAAACATGTACATTCAAATGCATGTCCTTCTAATAAACATGTGTCATCCTGGTCAGCAGATCCTGGCAGTACAAATTAGGCAGCCAGTAAATATGACTAGTAGTCTGCTTGTAATAGGAGTAAATGGCATTCTGACTACTGCAATCGTGTTTTGAATACATGTAGTTCAGATCATATACCATCTCGTATAGAAGAGTATTAGGTTTGAAGGCAGTTGTAACGTGAGAGGGTTGTGGGGAATCTAATCACAAGCATGAGAACAGTTTATGTTATAACCACTTAAGCTACAGAGTTCTTAGTCAGGAGCCCCCCCCCAGGAACCCAAAGGTGATGAATGCTGAATTTCTTTTAGGTAGGCTTCAAGGAAGGTTGCCATGACTTTGGTCTTTGATTATTGAACTTCGCTTTGAGCTTCTGCCAAATGGAGTGGTCACCGGGAATTGTAAGAGCTTTGAATTTAAGCCAAGTCTCTCTAGACTGCAGCAAAGTCTTGACCCTGGGTTTAATTTGGGATATTTTGCTTGTTTACTGTTTCAGAAAAGTACGCTGTGTGTCTGAAGCACAGCCGTTTTGGTGAAATGGTAGCCCTTAGTGGGAGTGTTTGAAGGGGTGTAAGATACGTGGCCACTGGCTCCTGTGTATCTAGTGTTTATACCACTGAGACTGTGCTGAAATCCCTCATGTTCCCGGTCGCCTTTGATCCTTGGGAAAACCATGACTCGTTCAACCTTTGACTTATCGTTTTCATTGTTTTGTTGTTAACTTTTCTCTTTGAAACTTTTTGAATACGCGTTTCCATTTTCAATTGACTATACCTGTAATAAGTCCAGTGTGACATATTACTCTATCATGTAAATAAATGTATGTCAGTGTGTGTGTGTGTTATTACAGTTTGTGAGCTGTGTGCGTGTGTAAAAGAGTACACTATTTCCTTTCATGTGGTACAGTTTAATAGGTTTACAGATGCATGAGAATGAGACAGAATGATACGATACTCCCACAAAAACGTGACATTAGCTTCTCCTCGGGTATCCCACCCTCATGCCCACGCCAAGCACACCCCACCTGTCCTGTACCGGATCACCCTCCTATTGGCTGGGCCAACAGAGACGAGGAGGCCCAGGTTGTTAAAAGGTGGTAGCTGTGGTGTGGCTTTTCCTCAGGTTAGGGAGGAGGGAGAAGAAGTCAAGCTCATCAGCAAGGTAAGTAAGGGTGCAATTCATCACTTGTGAT
Organism: Sternarchorhynchus goeldii; assembly: GCA_028565775.1. Lineage (NCBI taxonomy): Eukaryota > Metazoa > Chordata > Actinopteri > Gymnotiformes > Apteronotidae > Sternarchorhynchus > Sternarchorhynchus goeldii. Next base: position 8,698,017 of record JAOXYF010000016.1, read on the forward strand.
AAATACAGTTAGACGCAAATTGTCTGGTTGAAAATGCAGTGAGAAAATGTGCAAATCTGCAAAAAAAAGGACAAAATGTATGTAAACATTTGATTCCTGGGATTCCAGTTTTAGCCATTACCATTACAGTCATATAAACTTACATTCTACCTCATTTATTTCTCCTTATGATTATTTCTTGTCCACTTAATAGTACTCAGTCTCTATGTCCATAGATGCTTTTATACTGAAGGCTTCAGATATGGTTAGAAACAATAAACATGTACATAACTGTTAGATTGGATAGATTATTTCACAGGCACGCAGTTTTTCAAACCTGAACTGTACATTTACAAGATCTCAGAATATCTCATTACAACCTAATACATTAAAAATGCTTCATCTAAATATAGCTAATAAGTACTAGACACTTTCTAAGTCTGCATTAAAAATTATTGTTAAATATAATTCAGGTGATTTTCAAGTGATCTGTCAGTTCTCATTTTTGGGATCCTCAGTTTGTTTTGTTCCTGGTTTGCTGGTCTAATGTCTGGGCTCCAGAGTGTGGTAACCATTCTCCAAAAGAAGAATTCAAAAGGCTGAAAGCAAACTCCTTACACAGTGAGCTTCTTCTCTCTTATAGGCTAGATAATGCCAGAGCATGAAGAGTTTTTGATAAGTACATTATGCCCTGCCCATTATAATTTGGCATGCGCTTTCCAAACACTCTCATTCTGGTTTGAGAGAGCATGTGTCAGATTTACAAGGCATGAGGGGCAGACATACTCTACTGTGGAATGGATGTAACTAGTATATATGTTATCAAGTCAGTGGTGGCTCAGTTCTATTCAGACTCCTCAGAGTGTGATTTAGTCTATCCAACGTCTTTATATTCAATGTGTGTATTAAATTGTTGCTACAGGAGAGGCTCTGCTCGGTCAACGCAAAAACACAGCTTTTATTTTCTGATCCTCTTTAATCCCCTTTATCTTCACAGCACTATTGAAAGAACAGTATTTTAAAGTAGAAACGTGACTTTGTTGTAGCATAATGAGAGTTTACAAAGTCTGGATGAATTTGAATGTGCTCTGAATGCCCTCTGGTTTATTTGCATTGTAGATTTGGATTAAAGATGGTCTTTGAGCACAAGCATACTGTATCATGAAATTGTGATGTTTTTAACCTGAGTCTTTACTGATCTGTACAGCAGATTTTCTCTTTTTTGTCTCCTGTTTCCTGCCGTAGCTTACAAGCTGTTGATTTTCGCTACTGTCAACAAAATGCCCAGTTCTCTCCACCTGGTCATCCTTGTGACGGCCTCTGTAGTGGCAGCAGTGGCAGAGGCCTCGGCCTCCAGGAACCCACACCGACTTCGGTCAAAGACCACTAAGAAGCCCCCTCAGGGTGGAGAAGACACCCACCAGACGCCACCTTCCCGGCTGGGTGGACGCCAGACCACCACTGTCACCGCTGTCCCCTCCAGTGCAGCAACCGAGGAGACCACTGAGTCTCCTATGGATACTTATTCCTTGCCTCCCACTGACAGTACAACCTACCCTAGCGAGGCATATTCTTCTGACTACCACACTGAGGCTATGCTGCCCCCTGGAGTGGGTCCAAGGAACTACACCCTGGACTACAACGAGTGCTTCTTCAACTTCTGTGAGTGCTGTCCACCAGAGAGGGGCCCTCCAGGACCCATCGGAGAGAAGGGGTCAACAGGTCAGACAGAAGAACTGAAAGATATAGAATAGGAGCAAAGATAAAGCTAGAGGTGGAATAGGTTTCATCACAGAGACCTGCTCTTTACATGAGCATTAAATACTTAACAAATATTCATATACTATATCTAGATTTGGGGCTTTGTTGGTCCACATAAGAGCATAGGTGTCAGTTTGATTTGATGCTCTGAAAATCAGGCATTAATTAAATGCTGTGTTCTGGACACTTCATGCTCATTTTCTCCATCATCTATTGATACATGTCAATCCATGTCAGGTGCTGCAGGACAGAAAGGAGAGACAGGACCTCAGGGACCAGTGGGAGAAACAGGTCTGCCTGGAGCCCCAGGGTTGCAGGGAGATAAAGGTCAGCAAACTCCCTGGCAATTTTTCATAACAATATCATACAGTATTTTCATATTGCAATATCAGTCCTGAGCAAGATTCATACTTCAAAAGATCAGGATCTAGGAACCTGTCCTAATGGCTTAAAAAGGCCAGATGATAACCATTCTCAAATGACATATGTCCATCTTAGATTTAAAGGTCTGAATGCAGAGCTGAAGAATTTATTTATATTAACATAGTTAATCTAAAGACAAACAATACAAGACATTTCAGAAACAACATACCAGAATTATTTAGATTTTGTTTAGGGAATGTGAATAGAGAGTTAATAAAAAAAGAACATTAAAAAACTCTTCTTGTGTAATGAAGACACACAAACAAACAAGCAAAAAAAAACATTAAACAATGTTTCTTTGTAGAATATGTAAGACTATTAGGTCATCCTCAGGAAAACGTTCTGCTCCCTAGAAAAGCAATATTAAGATGTGCTTGATAAGTGTTTGATGAATTCATAAAGCGTCATAAAAAGAGTGTTAACTCTACTGCCCAGTCTTAAATCATTCCCACCAAGAAAATGCTTCATACTGTCATCCAGGGTCTTTGGCGCTTTTAAATAATGTAACAATTAAACATAATCTTTAACTGCAGATCATTTATATCAGCCCTGCCCATATTCAGTCATGAATGTTTTAACTGGCAATCATTATCCTTCAGGAGATCCGGGGGGCGTGGGAGAAAAGGGCATGCCAGGAGTACCAGGTCTTACAGGGACAAAAGGAGATAAGGGTAGGTTCTGTAATAAGAGCAATAATGGTGTGTTTAAAGTGAATGTTCAAAACTTCATTAATTGATTCTGCTGACTGTCCTGAGTAATGACATGTTTTGGAGGGTCACTGTTCTCTTGTAATGTCTCCAGGTGAACCAGGTCTTAAAGGGGATAGAGGGGATGTTGGTGTTCCTGGACTGAAGGGTGACCAAGGAAACACAGGTGAACCTGGCCAGAATGGAACCAAGGGAGAGACTGGTGAGCCTGGAATGCCTGGCCTAATTGGGCCTGTTGGATACAATGGCATGAAAGGAGAAAAGGGAGAAATGGGAGAACGTTCCACTGCAGATAAGGGAGAGAGAGGTGACAAAGGTGAACCCGGACCACCGGGTCCAAAGGGGGACGTAGGCATGCCAGGACTAAATGGCACAGACGGGGCACGTGGTACTGTGGGTGAGAAGGGAGATCCTGGCCTTCAGGGTCCACAGGGACAGCAGGGCACAAAAGGACCACCTGGACCACCAGGCCAAAGAGGCATGTCCGGTATGAAAGGTGTGCGAGGCATGAAAGGCGTACGGGGCCAAAGGGGGATGAAGGGTTCCAAGGGCGAACCATTCATCCAGAAGCGCTCAGCCTTCAGTGTGGGGCTCTTCCCCAGCAGATCGTTCCCTCCCCCTGGTCAACCTGTCAGATTCGACAAGGTAATCTACAACGAGGAGGGCCACTGGGACTCCAGCATAAGCAAATTCAACTGCACTTACGGAGGAGTCTACGTCTTCTCCTACTACATCACCGTGCGCAACCGCCCGCTGCGGGCGGCCCTGTTGGTCAACGGCGTTCGCAAGCTGCGCACCCGCGACTCGCTCTACGGTCAGGACATCGACCAGGCCTCGAACATGGCGCTCATCCGGCTGTCAGCCGGCGATCAAGTGTGGCTGGAGACGGTACGCGACTGGAATGGCGTCTATTCAAGCAGTGAAGATGACAGCACCTTCTCTGGGTTCTTACTTTTTGCTGATGCCACTAAAGACTAACTCCAGAGTACCCAGTAAACCTCCACGACCAGTGCCTGCTGTCTGATGCACAGTGAAAGCCGCCTGTTTTACTTGAGCTCCATCCTCAGCTCCATCTTAGTGAATGAACTGGCAACTAATCACTCTGCTTTTTGATTTGATCATATAAAAACCATACTGGAGTGCAGAATGCAGGCTCAGTTTTCCGAACATAGATTAAACGTGGTCCTAGATTACGAAGAAATTTTAAACTGGAGTGGAAATACAAAACACTGCTCATGTATCATTTCCTGCTTGTACAATAAAAGCTCTGCATCTATGTGTGTGTTCTGTATGGTTTTATTGTACACCACATATATTTGTGAACCTTTAAGATGCCCTGCATACTAGGATTTAATACAGTAAATATTCCATTTTACTGGTGTAAACTGCATTTGATAAACAACTACTAAAACACCAAAAGATCTGGCAAGAATGCATAGCATATGAGTTAGCAAAAACATTTTTAGACTACTATGTGCATATGTTGATGTTCTGCACTGTCTGGTCTATAGCACTGTGGAATGCCAATTTGTGTCTGATTAAAAATTTAGGGATAAGATGTAAAGATCCACATAGTCCTTTTTTTAATCACAGGCAGAAACAGGATGCAAGACAGATGGGATGGTAAAGGTGGATGAGGTATAAGTGGATGGTAGAGGCAGCAGCTGTAGGTAACTGTAGGTAACTGTAGCTGTAAATGGATGAACAGATGAATGGGTTCCAAACAATAACATATGCATGCATAAAATTATTAATACTTTCCTGTTGCACCATCTCAGGAGATCAAGAAAATGGCTTTCCTGTTCCCTATAAACCCCTGTCTCTGACTACTTTCTGCCAGAGGGACTATGAGTAATTGGATTTGATCTAAGGCAGAGTTACACAAATCTAGACATGAAATCCAGATCCAGTCCTGCATTTTGTATTATTATGCATTATTTGGATGTTTCTGTTTTTTTTCCAGGAGGGATCAAGCAATTTCCAGCATGATAAATTCATATGGGTCATCATTTTTGAAGTATGAGAGAAGTTGCTACATAGAATGTGCATATTTATAACACATGAGGGTTAGGGGTATATAACCTCCAGTAATTACACATAATAGAACAGGAGGGCTGATCCAGGAGGATCGCCAAGGCATTGGTTTGGAGCTGAGAAACGGATCACGGCTGGAGACCGTAAAGGCTAGGAAAGATAGTAGCCTAAGGATGAGCATTACATTGCCTATTCTGGGAACCACAACTAAATTAGCTGGTTGAAGAAACAGGCTGGACATGTGACCCACATGCACAGCACAGGAATATGCAAGGCATGTCAGCCAAGCATGGACACAGCCTCAGACTATGTGGTGTGTGGACTGGACATGGAAGTAGGATAAGGTAAATGTGTTGATTCAGGGGCATGAACTCCAGACTCCTGTCTGTGCCTCTTGAGATGGATCATGGAAGGCCAGACAACTGTGAGGACTTTATTTGAACTGATATTGTTATTGTATCTGTTTTCTTTTGCACTCATTTGCTGACTGAGATAGATGGAGGATCCGTGAAACTTATGCCCTGCTGTAGGGGGGAATGACTGCAGGCCCTGATTGAGGCACATTCCTCTTCCATGTTCTCCAGGACTGTACAATTCAATCTGCTGCAGATGGGTTTGAAGCTTCCTTGGCCATTTGCAACAAACATCAAGAGCTGGGTTTACATCCATTTCGTGCTATTCAATCTTATCTGGCTCTATTCCTGCCAAAGGAACTGTGATTAAAGTCATTCTGAATTTGTTCTAGAGATTTCTTACTAGTTTATTTATCGTCATTATGCAAACAATTTTGTAATAAACAAGCTCACATGCAAGCACAGTAAGTACATGGAGTTCAAACAATTATTATACAATCTCAAAAAACAGAAATGCAGTGATGTACATTATATTGGGCTGAGTGGTCCTTGTTATAAAGGACAGATAGCAGGTGCATAGGGTAGGGATACTGGAGGTGACAGTCATGTGGAAAGGTTACTGGGGGGGGATGTAGGGGGTACGTTATTGATGTGTCACGGTGCCAGACAGTCTGGCTACTGTTCTAGCAAAGAAACTGTGCAGTTGTAATGGAAAGGGGAACAAACAGGCAGCACTTAGAGTAGATAGAGTAGATCCCTGATGATGCTGAGGGCCTTCAGGTAACAGCAGCTACCATAGATTTCCTCGGATTCTGGGTATTTTGAGATTTTTAACCTATTCTTTAGCTTAGCCGTATTGTATTGGTAAAAAAGAAACACTTTACAGTTTGGGAAGTGTTGCATTTTGAATGACATCAATATGATGAGCACTATGACCACTACGTACGACTATGAAGTTGAATGTAGCCACAACCCCTCCCCTCGCCAAAAAAACTAGCTTAATCTCACAGTTGTACAGGTTTAACCAGATAGTAAACTAAGTAACCACAGGTTGGTGAAAGCTCAGTAAGCATATTCTAAGTAATCCTGCTCTACCTAGTTGATGTTAAAGACAAAAACTGTCTAAATATCCTATACTATTCCACTAATGATATAGTACTCACTAGATCACAAGGCAAGTGCTAATATATTTGAACACAGTTCCTTAGCAAAATTCCACTCCAGACATAGCAGAGCAAAATTCTGTTGTTTGCCACCAATTTAGGTCCAATTGGTTCCTGAGTATTTACGTGAAGTGAAAAAGTTGGTCTTGAGAACTCCAGGATTAATGGAAACTTTACATCTGGTCTTGTAAGGTAGACATGAACTCCAGATAACGCCCTTCTGTTTAAGGGCTGCTGTTGAAGACAGGCTATGAAGTTTCTTCAGCAGTGCCATATATAGCCAAGTCTCACTTAATGGATCATGTGATGAAGTGTTTTATGAGTGAACAAACGACACATCTAGTTCAGTTTAAAACAGGCAGTTTGTAAACCCTGCTGCTGTTGGCTGCATATTCAACATTACATGGATCATAGAAAGCAGGGATGAAAATTAACTTGAGAAATTCACCATTGCCCTTAGGAACCCGGCAAAACAATAACCCATTTGATGGCCCTTCTTTCCAGGATATAATATAAACAGATTTAAAAAAAACACTGGAAGTTGCTTCAGAGTAATTTAAATAAAATTTACCACATGACAAATGGGGTTAATGTTGCACAATTTCAAAAACGGTCACAAGTGATCTCATCCAACCACAGAATTAAAGGAAACAATTCAGTTCAGTTCTCTTGCCAGCTGTTTCCTTGCAGACCTGCCCAATGCACTGCTTCTGAGGAGGCTTTTTTTATTCATTTAAATCTTTTTTTTTTTACTTTCCATCTATTTTATCTTGCGCTTCTGGTAATTTTAGGTAGATTTAGTCTCCAATGTCGCTGATTTTTGATCTTACTTTGGATTTTGAAAGTTGCACCTCACAGTGGCTCAGCAGAACAGATACAAACAGAACATCTACTGCTTTACTTCCTCCCTTCTCACTTGCTTTTTTTTTACTTCTTCAACCTCTGGCTGTCACAAACAAAACACAGAGGTTTTGTGAAGACTTTTATGAAGCTGGAAGATAATATTTATAAATCGATGCCATTACACCACAAACATTTAATTTAGGTCTGCTGTGTTCTTTCCATGAGGGCCATGACTCATTATAGTTGTCAATATGATAACTGGCAATCACTGCTTTTTCACAAATTACTGACTACTTTAGTATAATTGTTTTTCCAATCTGTTGCAGCTTCTAGCAGAGCACTTTTTTTGCATTTGTGTCACATACAGTATGTACATGTCATATGTTCGGTCACATATTGATGTATAAGATACACCAATGGGTCCCATTTTAGCACACTACAAAAAACAAAATAACACATGCTCTTAGTGACATTTTATTTCAGTCTGACTGTCCCCACTGTCCAAAAGGAGCATCAGTCTAGTTTGAGACTGTAGATGGCAATGCTCCCATGGGGGCGCCAACAAACACAATGTGCCTGAGCAGCAAGAATGAGATGAAGCCCTTAGAGTCCCAAACACTGGAACCAGCGACAATCAACTTCTCAGAAACACATAAAGCCAGAGAGAGGAAATGCTGTAACCATCACAGCATTTGGAAAGGAATTAATCAAGAAGGTCAGAGGTGTTACATCTTTTGAAAGATTGTTTTCACAGGTCTGCTTCTTCTTTTGAAATTTCCACCTTGTGCAAAGTGTCCATTGTTTGGTCAATTTAAATATTAAAGGTAGGATACCACAAGCGTCTTCATTTGGAGGGAAAAAAAGGAAAATAATTTCACAGATATGTAAATTAAAAAAAACTTCACATATCTTACAATATTTCTATATTTAGCTTATTTAGCCTATTAACACAATTGCAAAGGACCACAGATTGCAATTAACTACTTTAAAAATATTCGTCATTATAAGCGACAAAAGAGGAATTGTTTGCTGGTCAACCACTGACAGAAGGTACAGAAATTATTTAAATTAACTGGAAGCCATTGAAGATACTGACAGGAATTCCTCTGCTGCGAAGTCAGGAACAGCAAGTGGACATTGGAATGCTGAATCGCCATTGGGCGCTGGAACCTCAGTTCTTGTTACATTCCCATTCGGATGCTCTGAATGATCTGGAATATTGCTGAGGATGGAAAAACAAAGTTCAACTGAAAAGATGCCATTTTAATTCTGAAGTACTTGAACAAATGAATCTGAAAGACTGTTACTGTAGGCTTCCATTAAAATCTTACAAGGCAAACGACAATTTGCTTCTTGCAAATCACTTTAGCAGGGGTGTCGGGGACTGGAATTTTATTCCAGGCAACACTTATGTTCCTTTTGAGCTGAAGGTCCGTTCCAACTCTCCTTCTTAGTTGAGCGTGTAATGTGTAATAAT
>JAOXYF010000016.1:8706803-8716943 GCA_028565775.1 Sternarchorhynchus goeldii
TTTTACTAATAAAATAAGGCTTATTACAATTTTCTAGAAAATTATGCTTGTTTTACATGCTGCATCTTAAAACATGAGGGGGATGAACGTCCAGTGCAAACACTCTTTGGAGCACCGAATGGACAGAAATTTGCTGACAGTGTTGGCACCAGTCCCAGCGCGTAACCTTGCCACATCACTACTCATACACAGCAGTGTCAAACTGACCAGGGCATAACTGAATAAAAAAAAAAGTCTGCATTTTTTTTTAAGAAAGCATGAGTGAATGCATTACTAAATATAATAATTATACTATATATAAATATATTTTGAAAAGACCTAGATCAGCATTTGAAATGGAGGGTAAGTGACCGTCTTGGTACTTCTGCTGTTATTCAAAACAGGGTTGTGAGAGCAGCTACACCTGCTACACCTGTAATGTTTGAACATGGGGGATGGAGGGCTGGTTCACCCTTTCCATTAGGCCTAACGCCATTATCTTGGCTGTCGCTTTAATGCAAGGTTTCTCTAAAGCGTACAGTTGTGGGAGGTATGTTCCTAAACGTACAAAACACATGCTTCAAAACAAAGAACCAAGCAAATAACAACATCAAAAAACAAACAAACAAACAAAAAAAAACACCATTTGATTTCATATATTCAAAAGATACATAAAACACAAAGCAGTGCAAGAATTAGAGACTTGTGCATTATCCACAAACAAATGTTTAAATAAAACCGCAATATTTATTGCTTTCACAAAATATCAATTAAATATTTGTATAAGGAAATGGTAACATCAGTTCAGCATTAAATATTACAGACCATTTGAGATTTTACCAAGTTAATCTGTATTTATTTGTACATGCTGTACAACAACACAATCAAAACGTTAGAACCCCATATTCCTCAGTTTTCCTGCTTAGACATTTGAAAGTTCACCTTCCTGACTACATAGTCTATTTTCCCTTAACCTTTGCAAATCATGTGCAATGAAAATAAACTGAATCTTGAATAAATCATGAAATACTTTTAACAGCTGCAGATGTACCTTAAGAGCTGAATGGCTCATTTGAATGGTACATGTTACAAGCCAGCAAAATTAGTAGTTTTATAATTAGTACCAATGTAGTAAATAGGCCTGCATGAATTCCACTATTTTTAATGGGTAGTGTTTTGCCTCAAATGTACTTAGACATTTTACCTACATAACATTTATGATTATATATTTACCTATAGTTTTAGTTTAAAACAAATGCCTTGCAAGACTTAATTACATTATACAAAACGTCTATATATACACACACAGAACCGTGTGCATATACACCCTATGTTTTTACCCCGGGAGGGCGATTACTATGGTTTTACCCCGGAGGGCGGTTACTTTTGCGATCTTTGCTCACCTGACCCGCATACAACAAAGATGAAGAGTGCCAGAAGCCATGGTCCCACTGAAACTTTGTCATCGTTGATATTTCTCTGTGGAAACAACAAATTCCGACATAAATATTCTGCTGTGTTAATGAACATGTTATTGCTCGTATTCACATAAGGCTAAACTGAAACAGAAACGAAAAACTGGGGGAAATGATTACAGTAATTTTTACCACTTAAAAAAATCAAGTAGATTAAAATCTGTATTATGGAAATCAGCTTTCTCGCCACAGAATACCTGGAAATATGAGGGGAAAGTCAACTTTGACACGTTTCATTTAGCTTAGCTAACTAGAATCTCAGTCGTCGCAGTCTTACCGATGTTTTGACGTTGCCTCTTTGAGTGATGTTTTTGCTGTGCTTCTCGTTGGCCATGCGAATCCTCTGTTTTGCCACCATCGTTACAGGTATGTGTAGGGTAGGTGTAAAAAAGCTACTGATTTGAAACGATGTCCGTAGCTAACCAGGCTACTGTAGATGTGATTTTCAAGAGAGCAAGGAAGAAAGTTATCTCGGTTTATGTCTACGTACTCAAAACCTGAACTCCGCCTCAACCGGAAGATCGTAGGTGCCTCTTCTCCAACCAAACTCAGTTAAAAAATTGACTCTTTGTGTTCCTAACCACAGTAAAGTTATCTCAGCGTTGGATATACACTCATACATGGACTGCCTGCATATTAAAACAACAGAAACTGCACACGCTAAAATGTTACATATTGTACTTGTACTTATTGTAACTTTATTCCCAGACAATGGCTTTCAGTGTTGATAACATTACAGGATGTGCAGACAATATAGCTAGCTAGTTAGCTAACTCCTAGTCGATAAGCGTTTCTTTTCAAAATAAAAGTCAAATATCAACCGGTGACAACGGAGGTATCAATGTAAGGTTTTTTGAAGGGAGGGGGGGGTAGTTTCAAACCGGTGATCAACTGTGACATTTGATTGAACACTAATTATAATTCGCATTTATGTTATGTTTAAAGAGTGCATACTAGAATATGATTTTTATTACAATGATGACCATAAGTTACTGTGGTGGCTATGAAGTTCGACGCTCTTAAAACATTCCATGAGAAATGTACAGTAGTATTATTGTTGTTATTTTATAGTTTCTTCTTCTAATAATAATAATAATTATTATTATTATTAGTAGTAGTAGTAGTAGTAGTAGTAGTAGTAGTATTTTGAAAAGCTAGCCACATACTACGCCTCCGTAGGCTTGTGATGAAACCCGAGATAGCACCAATCATATCACACGTGTTCTATCCTTTAAATCTTCACAGTACTTCCTGTTTCCTCGATTAGCATTTTGTGAGGATGCGTTGTTTATATCTCTCGTTTTTAATATTGTGGGTTTGCTCTCTGTATAACGCTTCTGGAGATAACAGCGGCGTTAAGAAGATGAAGATGCAGTTTGCAACGGGTCCACTTCTTAAGTTCCAGATTTGGTAAGAAATGACAAGTAAACCTGCTTCTGTGACGGTCCGTCCGTCCAATTATCTTTGGTTAGTTAGGTTAGCCAGGTTAAAGTAATTTTAAAACTCAGACTTTAAAACCAAAGATAGAGAAAATTATCTAGATTCGATTAGTAGTTATCTAGCGAACAGTTAAACCCTTATGAACTGGAATTTTATTCATTCATCTAATTCATGCTGTCAAACGGAGACTTACTAGCTAAACATGGTAAAGGAGTTACAATAAAAAAAAGGGCAGAATGCGAGTTATCTAATGTTATAGCTAGTGCAAGCCATACGTATATTTATCTATTAGCTAGTCAGCCAACTCTTGATTGCTAGTTTTCTAACCGTTTGTTTCAACATGGTATCCAAATGCATGAATGTGAGCAAAATAGCGCAGTAGCAGCTACAAATATAGCCGTTTTAGCTAAAGCCTTGCAGATTAACCGAATAACGAGATTAGCCAATATGGCCAACTGGCTAATTCCACAGGCACGGTAATCCGATGCTCGGTATTGATTATGTACCGTTATAAAATAAATCCTGTCGCGCAAAATGCAATATTATTAGTGGCGCTTAACCCTAACCCTAACCCTTGGCTCTGACAAACTCCTACTGATGCCCCATTTAATGGCTACGATGTGAAAATGACTTATTTGCCACCTATGGAGCTGCAGACTTGTTCACTTCTTGGTCCCTGTAACTGGGGTGTGTGATATTCAACATCTCCAGTATATCCTGAGGATACAAGCGGGTGTTTGAGGAGTACACGCAGGCTCTGTACCAGCGCTTCCCAGACATCCGCATAGAAGGGGAGAACTATCTTCCTCTGCCTGTTTACAGGTGAGGTGTAAAAGGGAGAGAATTTAGAGATTTGTGGTCTTATTTGTATCTTGTGACAATTTTGTATAGTTTTGCCAATATGTGGTTTTATGTGACTGTACATGTAAGGACAAGGAGAGGGAAGATCACTTTAGTTAAGATTAAAATGGAAATTATTCTTGCCATTTTAAATTGATTTTTTGCTTCTCTCCTTTTTCCAGACACATTGCTTCTTTTCTCTCTCTTTTCAAACTGCTACTGATTGGAGTGATCATTGTGGGCAAAGACCCCTTTGCCCTTTTTGGCATACAGGCTCCGGGAGTTTGGGTTTGGAGTCAAGAAAATAAGGTACTGGGCCTGTTTGGCATTACAACCAGTGACAGCTCCTCTGGCTTGTTTGTTGGGCTTGTTCTAAAGCAAGGCAATTTTTAATTCAGCTAGCACATTTCCTGCAAAGAATTTTCAATGCAAGAAGAATAAGTCCATGCTTAACAAGCATTAAAAATATCTATATATTATATACATAATAAAAATAGTTTGGTCAGTCATTAGCAAAATTATGCATATGCACCCATTTAGATAATCGATATATTTATTTAAAACACTTAATGAACAAAATGTTTGGCTCATTTGGAGCAATTATAATAGCAACATTTGCCACTGCAGAAGTAGGAGAGAGATTATTTGCTTGAGCTGGATCTCAGGATGCCATAAACCGACGTCATAAGAAATACAAATGTAGGTGTTGGAAAGGAAGAATTGAATCACAATTAAGAAATTAATAGGAATTAAATACTGTATACCATACATTTTGCAATGCATAGCAAAACATTACCAAGTTTTATGCATCTGGCCCTGTAGTTTTGTCGTGGCGTAATTATTCTGCCTTGTCTGCCTCCTTTTTTCCCTCAAGATCTATGCCTGCATGATGGTGTTCTTCTTCAGTAATATGATTGAAAATCAGTGCATGTCTACAGGTGCTTTTGAGATCTCCCTAAACGGTAAGTTCCCTTGGTTGGTTTCTATTTCTCACAGGTATATGCCAGGCTAGTTCAAGTGGTTGCCAGTGCCAAGTATATAAGATGGTAACAGTTGGGCATTTGTGACTCTGGTTAGATGTTCCAGTGTGGTCCAAGCTGGAGTCAGGCCACCTGCCCTCAATGCAGCAGCTGGTGCAGATCTTGGAGAATGAGATGAAGATGAATGTGCCCATGGACAGAACTCTGCGCCATCACTCCTAACCCTGCCTCTGCCCCACTGCCTGGAGCCTAGGGCCCTTCCATGTACGAACATCATGCCTTATCAGACAATCCACATGCCATATGATTTTACGTCATTTTTGTGAAAGCTGCAGCCTTGGTAACGGAATATAATCCGCTTAAGTGTTGCAGTAGGAAGTAATTTAGTTTATCATGCTGTTTTCTCTTTCATATTCCTCCCTTTACTGCTTTCCACTGCAAGAATAATTAATTTCCAAAATTATTATTTACTCTGCATGCTTTTGTTACATCACTGTTTACTTATTTTTCCAGTTATCAGGTGGATCTCTCCAGTGGTTGTGAGGAGACGTTTATGAAGGCTTGCGCTGAAAGTAGAAGATCTACTAGTGTAGGCCAGATGTCCTGCTCATTCCTCGCCCTCTGGAGATGCCCCACCCACAGACCATGGCTCGGGGTGCACGGCAACAGCTTTGGACGTTTGCTACAGCTGAAGCCCATAGGCTGTGGAATAACTATTTAGTTTAGGGATTTACATCTACACTGTTTTCGTAAGACAGAATCTGCACTAATGGGCTGACGGTGGTTAGGAGAGAATCTTCCTTCTTCTAATTACTGCTGATTGGCTTAAACAGTCTTTGCATTATATATTAATTCATTCAAAACATCTTAATTTATTAATCACGGTCATTTAACATTGAACAATATGTAGGTTACTTTATTTAGCTCTCAGACATTTACACTTCTTTGTATAGTTGAACATGTTACCTGAAAAGATAATAAAATAAATTCTAACACTGATGTATGTGAGCTGTCTGGTACTTGGGCCAATTGTATAGCAACATTTAGGCTTTTGGCTGAATGTTGCCCTGTACAGTGTTGCATAAACAATTGAAAAGTGGTTTTTGTGGACGAGGGGCCTGGCTAAATATGTCTGCACTTTAAAGCCATAAATGTACTTAAAATGCAGAATGTTACTTAAGATGTCATGTTTCTTCTGTTCTGTAACTAAAACGGTACCTTCATGTTATCTTGAGCCAAATACTGATTTTTAGCGTGTTTGTAATCGTTAAAGTTGCAGTCAGATTTATTAAGGTTGTTTTTGTGGGTTTGTGGGCAGCTCTGACCCCATTATTGATGGGCCAGTCTTAGCCTGGTTATAACAGATTGTCTTTTCCCAACAGATCCAGAACGTTATCCAGTGGGTACTGTTTGTGTAAGAAAGTTTAAGGTCAATTGTCCACATGGGGAAACAATTATTTAGTATTCTAAACATTGTTTAGAAGATGTATAAGTGGTGTTTATGTAAGCTACAGGAGGTGGTTTTGTCTCTTCATGATGACACCCACCATTAGGATTTGTTCATTCATTAGTCATTAGCCTTGTTGAGATACATATTCAGCAGTGGTTAGATTACAGCAACTTGTTTGTGGCTTCGAAGGAATCTGGTCCTTGCACGGCAGGGCATTCGTCCGCGTTAAATACTGGCGAATGTTTTTTTTAAACCCAGATCTCATTGGCAGTCCCGCAGGCAGTGCTGGATGAAGGCCCTGTCAGAGTCCTCCATGAGAACTCCGTGGCTTAGCTGGAGCAGCTTTCGGCCCACCGCGAGGAGGCCAGGAGGCGGCCTGGGGGGCCGGGGGCCGACGGGCCAGTGCTGGCACCAGCCGGGCCGCGTCAGCGTCAGCCGAATGCATACGCGGCTTGCCAGCAAGAACAGCTCTTCTTTGCACTGGAGCGGTCCGCGTGAGGGACCTTCACCCTCCTTCACCTGTGTACGCTTACGGAGAGAGGCAGGCCATGAGTGTGAGGGTGGTCATCGGACTTATTTGCACTGTATTGTTAGTGGGCTCTAGTATTCTCTCAAAACTAGCATACTTGCGTTTCATTTGCTAAGGGGTAGATTTCCAGACTGAACAAGTTTTTAATGTTAACACTGATTTGCCCACTAAATTTTTTTTTTCCAAGGTAAAAGCTTATTTTAATAGCACCTCACTTCAAGGAAGGCTGAGTTATGCCTTAGCCAGCCTCTGGATTTAACTGCAGGTAAAAATAGGTAAATACACAGATTAAAGAAGTACCTTTACACAGCTGCCAACACTGAACCGAGCCTGCTGTCCTGATGCCAGAAAGGTCACAAAGACACACTGGCGACCCAGAACTCTCACCCCCACGTTTTGGTTAAGTGAGAGGAAGATGGGTCTGAGGGGTGTGGGGGTTTGGGCGTGGTCAGTCCAGCTCCACCTACGAGTCCTGGCCCCTCCCTCAGCCAGACTCTGCCCTCCCCACATGTCCATGCTGAGCCTGAACAAAATAAACATTCCAAGCTAAGCTTTTTTTTTTTCGTCTGCCTTTAAGAGTGGCCTTTTTGTTTTTACGGAGGGTTAGGTTCTGCTGGCTTCACTCTGCATCGTGTACAGCTTTCATGTCAAGTCCTTGTGTTCAATCAATCAATAACTGTTCCACTTGGCGAGGTAAGACGGGTTGACCTTACCAGACACTGCCATTGCCATGGTAACATGTGGCTCTGCCACTGGACTGGAACAAGGCTCTGATTGGCCAGTGGGGGCTGAGATCATCATGAACAATGCAGATGCTCTCCTTCTCATTTGTCAGAAGGATGATGGCCAAATTTCCTGAGGGATAGCTACATGACCAAGGAATAAGGAAAATATTCACACATATAATTCATATTCTCTTCATGTTTTATGAACTATCATTTCTGAAAGGATACAAAACTTGGGCAGATCCGTCTGGAAGCCCAGTGAGAAATTTATTCCCATTAGAGTAGAACTTCTGGGTGAAGCGTGCATTGTCCTGTAATAAAGAAAACCATACCCACCCCTTTACCTAGTTTATCTTTGAATATTATATTACCTTCGACCTTTTTGCCCCATCTGACTCTCATGATCTGATATCGCATGCTGTCACCTGATGGCAGTACAGACCAAACGTGGCCGATACAGAGCCAGGAGAGCTGTGGGAGTTCCATGGCTTGGGCTTATTCTCTTCACTGCAGTCCAGCTTCTTCGCTCGGCTCCCCTCCCTGGGCATATAGCCAGAAAGCTGGAAACTGATGGTGTTGGTGTGGAACAAGCCTGAAGCAAGGTGAAGCGAGACTGGTATGTCTTGCAGGATGTGCTGTAGAGAGACTATCTACAGGATCTACTGCAGATAGACTATCTACATGATCTACTGTAGATTGACCATTTATAGGATCTACTGTGAATAGTCATTTGCTATATTTTGACTACCATTTAAAAGGTGGAGTCAGCATCTGTCTCACTTAAATCAAATACAATTCAGATTATAAATACAGCAATGTCATTGTTAATGTGTTTCATTACTACACTATTATTTAGGAGCCTATTGGGTCGATGACATACCTTTACAAGCACATCAGAGTAAAATTCAGATAAAGAAATCTATTCTGAGGTGTTCCCTGTTTGAATGCTAGAATAAGAATAAGCCCATGTTTAATAAGACCATGTACTCACTAATTTCCGAAGACAATCTTGCTGCCGCCTCTAGGTAGTACCTCTCTATCTCTTGCTGTTGCAATCTTTCTTTCAAACACAAGGGGGAGACGGAGTGCAAATGGGTCATCGTAAAACCTGGTCAGAGACCTTATTGTACACCCACAGAATCCTCAGAATCTCACTGACTTCTGTTCCTTGCTCTCCCACTCTTCAGCTTTCAGCTCCTGCTCCTCCTCCCCAATGTTGAAGACATCATCTTGTCTCCCAGGCTGTTCCTCAAATGTCTTTAGAGCGATCCTTGTCTCGTGGATCACTTCCTCAAAGACTTCCCTGTACCTCAGGCAGCAGAAGTCCTGGAGAGTGGATGAAATTGACACTGAGATGTTTCGTGCAGGAGAGAAGCGCTTAATGTTCAGTAACAGAAACTGCAGATTTATTCAACACTGATGAAATAGGCCATGGTTGACCTGGGTTCTTTAAACTCACTTCTGAGCCCTTGTGCATTGGTTCAAGTGGAGGTTTTGCTGTAGTGCCACAAAATTCGCAGGTTGCTGACAGGTCACTGTACGACTGAGGCTAAAAAATATATATGTATGCCAGAAATGTTGACATTATTTACATTGTATATTTTTCATTCACATTTAAGTCTTTGAAAAGTAGCATTATTTCTAGGAACTTTTGCTCAGTATGGGGTGAGTGAGGGATCCACCTGAAGGCGGATTCTTCTGTCTGGCAACTCTCTCCTGTATCTGAGAACTCCATGGAGGCCTCGGCCAGGATCCAGATGGAGCTCCTGCAGCTGCACCTTCTCGTCATCCATGTGCTGGAGCTCCAGATATCGATGTGCCAAACAAGGAAAAGAACAAGGAAAATGCAAACCTGCAAGAGGCTTATTGCAGAATTGCTGTGTCAGGGAGATATACTTTCCCTTACAAAATCCATAAGTGTGAAAAAATTCCACCATAAATAATCTAGCACTCTGTTCCAGTGCTTACCTGAATTCAAATTTCTGTTCCACACTTGTCTTTTATCTTCATCATGGCTTTATTGAGAGCTTCTTCTCGCTATTTCATATCCGTGAATTGTGATATTCTTTTGGTTGAAGTCCTCTCTTCATCTACACAGCCCAGGGTAAAACAGGACATCTGATCCACTGAAGTCCGAGGTACTCCCACCCCCAGCCCTGAGACTCTTTGGTTTTTGCTTCTCATTAGTTGCAGCTGCTTTGCGACATCAGACCACAACTTGACGCGTGTAAAAGTGGGGAAACTCCGACTGTGCCGACCTGGATGTGCGCTGACCTTCGGTGACTTTTGCACCAGTGTCCTACAGCTGCATCTGGGTCTTTTTGTGGCCCGAACAGTGTTGATGGTATCCATGGATATGGGAGAAGCTCTGACAGGGAGCTGTTGGACCTGTAACACCAGCGCCCGCAGGGAGTCGTGGCAGCAAGCCAGATCAAAGGGACAAAGTACAAAAGGAAGTGTTGCATTGTGGGATTGTTTTAGGCCAGTAGAAGGCTCGATTCAATTCTGAACTAACGTTTTGAATCATTTTGAATCATTTAGATGTACTTGGCGTCCATGATATTAAATGGGTTTTAAACTGACTTGCATTCCTGTGGTAAAGGAATGGTGATCCAGAAACACAGAAACAGCTTTGTGTGTGTGTGTGTGTGTGTGTGTGTGTGTGTTTTGCACACAAACTCATCAGTGAAAGACATAACAATTATGTTAATACACATAGAAC
>JAOXYF010000016.1:8718630-8738038 GCA_028565775.1 Sternarchorhynchus goeldii
AGGCCCTGCTTTTTCTAATGTTTATATATTAAATCCGAACATAAATGGGAGAAAATGCAAAATCCTTACTCAGAATGACATGAAATATGAGTGTCCTTGGACTTGTAAATCCTAGGGGTGTGGCTTGAGAAGCAAAGGGTGGGTGGGGTGAGTGGAGGGGGAGGGGGGTAGTTCGTTTTCTTTTTTTTTCCTTTCTGTTTTTTTTTTTTTTAAGGGGTGAAGAATTGGGAAGGTGGGGAGGGGTGATCTGTATCCACCTGAAAACATTCACACCTTTGCTCTGGTCCCAGGAGAGGGGGAAGGGGGGGGGGGTCCAAGAGAGGAAAGGGAGATGACATGGGGCTGTACCTTTCTGAGACGGACAAGGGCCGCAGTGACGCCATTAGTGCCCAGCTCCCCGTTTGTGTTGCTATGGTAATGAATTATTGAGCAAAGCGAACAGTTGTGTTCGTATAGATGAAAGGCACGGTAAGGAGCTCGACTGAGCTTTAGTCATGTGATACAAGGGGTGGGGTCCCTGAAAAGACAGGAATCACATCTGTATAGCCTCCGAGACCCACATGCTGCCCCTTCCTTAATAAAGGAGAGTAACCCCCACCCACCCCACCCCCCGACTACCAAAACCTTAGTCACCCTCCTTTTTTCCCTGCCAATCAGTAGTAAACAGCATCATGACACATACAGCTGAGCTTAGCATGAAACGCATTTCAGCGTGCATGCCTGTGTGCACAGGCCCAGAGGAACGAGAGAGAGTCGATCAGGCAGAAGCTGGCCCTGGGCAGTTTCTATGACGACGGGCCCGTTCTCTTCACCAGCTACAGCAGGACGGGCAAAAACTGCATGCCCTCACGGTGGGTGGGAGTGCATGTGCGCCTCACCAGTGCTGTCGCTCAGAACTTAAGTGTGTGTGTGTGTTTCCTTCTTCATGTGTTGATGTTTCTGGACCATCTGTTATGATTAGCTTTTATGCTTCAAAGAGATGCTCAGTGACATTTTAAATGAACGTCATTAACATGACAGTTTTTTTACACTTTACTGTATGAACATAATCAATTCAGGCTGGTTGGAAGTGAAAGGATGTCTATTCATTATTGTCTTCATAAAATTTGCTGTGAAAGAATAACCACACCTTCTCACTAATAAGCTCAGGATGATCAAAATAACAATAATATGATTACATAATCAGCTAGTGCAGCAGTATTCAGACCTGCACCTCAAATACAGTCCTGGATTTTGTAATCTCTTATAATCCCTTGTAATCCCTTGAGTAAATAATTTATATATCTGCTTGCCCGTTTTGTCATCACGCCTGACTCTTAGAAAAAAAGAACGTGGAAAGTTTTTAGGACCCGCACCTTGACAACTCTGAAAACGTCGGAGACATTTTTTTTCGAATTCACTGGAATTCAAGAGTGTACTGGTTGGGGAACATCTGAGGACATGCAGAGTACCGATTGTTTAATAGAAAAATGTCATGAAACATTCTAGATCTCCTGAGATGGTTATACCAGAGTTCATAGAGCAAAACAGAGTCAGAGTCTTGCCAGGCTAAGACGGTTGCCAGCATTTAGTGGTGTAATTTTCTATACCACGATTAGAGAATGTCGACATGTTGTCAAATATGTGGACATGTGACTACAGTTGCTCGTGACCTTCAGTGTAGCTCAGATGACCTAAATCATTCCTCCTCCACACAAACAGAACAGAGCGGCTTTGTGGGTAGTGAAGTAATACAAGAAAATAGCAGAATACAAGAAAATTGTTGTGATTAGAAATTGTAAAAGGGGGAAAGATGTTTTCATTAGAATGAGGATAGAGTTAGAACAGGGAGTAGAAAGGGGGTTCACCAGAGGAAGTGAATTCTTCTTGAATACAGTTTTTCATTGTTTCATTTGTCACAGGGTCTGAAGGAGTTCTGGGCTTTTAGTTCTCACGAGTGAAGAAAATGTCATCCCCATGTCTAGAATAATCCTTTCTTCTGCCTCACTTTTTACCGTCATTTTGATTATTGAGTCAAAATAGAACTAGACTAAATCACAATAAATGTCTAACTACATTAATAACCCACATTATGCCAGAGAGGTTACTGGAAAATCACTTTAAGCTGCAATTTAGATATTTCTATAAGTGGACATTTTGTCTTAGTTTGTATTTCTTTTAAACACTAAATGAAAGCATATTGGCCAAGTTTGTGTCTGTACTTATTATTGATCTTGCGTTTTATGCTCCAGAATGGGGTGAACCTACAGATGTGTTTCATGAATGATCTTGGGTTTTAGGCTCCAGAATGGGGTGAACCTACAGATGTGTTTCGTGAATGACAGTAGCAGTGATAAAGACAGTGATGCAGAGGACAGCAGGACGGAGACAAGCCTCGACACTCCCTTGTCCCCTGTGGTACTGCATTACAGCGCCTGCATGTTGCTTGAATCTGTGGCTAAATATTACAGCTTATGTTGTACCCTGTTGTGACTTATTGTGGCCGTAATGCCTCCACCAAGCATTGTGGGATTTCTCTCCCCTCCTGCTGTACAGAGTAAACAGAGTTCCTCGCTTTCGGATCGGGACACTGGCGAAGAGGATATGGACTCGGAAGACTGTGAGTTCTGGCGCCTCCAGAGGCGCCTCCAGGAGGAGGCGCGTGGGGCGCTGGCCCTCGCTCGTCCCATGGCCCGCATGCAGGTCGAGGTGGAGAGGCAGGTCCAGTTACACCGCAGGTCCCCTGTGGCTGACCTGGTCAGTGTCTCTCTCTCTCTCTCTCTCTCTCTCTCACAGACACACACCCTCATGTTACCAGAAAACAAAATCTTATTAAGTCTAGTAGAGAATTTTTTTCTTCATAGCATGTCTTGTATGGGCATGTGTTTTTAATTCATTTTAAGTATTTCAAATTAAAATTGTTTCCACAATAGTGAAAAAATCATGTTTTGGAGACTTATTGCTTTTTGAGTTAAACATGTGACATTATTCTCTCTGTGTCAAAGTTCCCAGCTGAAATGTTCATCATTTTTATTGACCAATAAATAATACATTTATTATTAAATTTATTTAGTAAATAAATAAACTCAATAATAAAATGCTCAAATGTAGTTTCAAACTACATTTGAAATGTACAATACTTTTATATTCTCTGGAGTTTTTTTTTTTTTTTACATAATTAGGCACACTGAGTTCTTTTGTCCAAGCTGAATCTGTTTAAGGATTAATTTTAACAAGCAGGGGAACTTTTACTAAACTTTGACCAACTTAATCTGAGGTTCTCACCAACCTTGGCTATTTTTAATTCGTATGAATTTTTGATTCATATGAATTCCTGAGAATTTGCAGTCCTGGCAAATCTATTCCATCATAGTGTACCGGGACTGTTTAATAGAAGGTACAAAAAAAAATCCAGTGTGTGGGTGTTAGCGTGCCATTCAGCTCACAGCACTGCTGTTATGGAGCTGCCTCATGACACTCAGGACTTGCCCTGCTCAGGGCAGCCCCTCCGCGTTTGAATGCCCGTTTGTGTCATGGCCGTTACGCAACAGAAATAGACCGTGGCGTCTGCGGCAGTTTACTCGTTGTTGGGGCGATTTCTTGGTATGCAAGAAGCGTATGTGCACACTGAGGTATTTCTGGTTGCAACAGCTCGACTAAGCAGATATGACTTGTGCGTGGAAGGAACTTCTTGTTCTGGTTTTCACACTATGAGTAGAGAAAGCTCATGGAGAAAGTTCCAGTTTCCAAGCAATGCTGTGATTGCCGAGGACTTTGTTAAGTTTAATTCTCACTTTATTCGCTCCTCTTGTGCTAGCCAGCACCATTCGTTGATGATCTGTCGTTACAGCTGCCACACCTACCTCATATCAGTGAGAGTCTGATGAAGAGGAGTTTGAGGCCCATGGACCTGAGGGAGATGAGCCTGGGGCAACTCCAGGTCATCACTAACGACCTCCACTCACAGATACAGGGTGAGGTCAGGCCTCAGGTCATAGACCGTATACATACATCAAACATATATTTTTAATGTTTTTTTTAGAGGGTTAGGGTGGAGGTGACATTTGTTAAGTATTGTATTTTGATGTTAGACGTATAGGAAATACACATATGCTTAAAACACAGCTGATGGGGTGGGGGTGGGGGTTCTGCCTGTCCTGACACCTGGTCCAACCACAGGTCTGAACGAGGAGCTGGTCCGGCTGCTCCTCCTCAGGGATGAGCTCCACGTGGAACAAGACGCAATGTTGGTGGACGTGGAAGACCTTACCAGGTCAGGGATCAGCCTGTGGTCAGCCCAAGGGTCAATTCTTGATAGAACACAATAGGGTGAATTCAGAAGGGAGTATTGGAACATGTAAGGATAAACAATGAATTAAATTAGAGTTCAGGCTCCCAGATTTTGAACTGCTGCATTATTGTAATTTGAAACTTGTTCACAAATGTACTGACCTGCCATGTTCATGTTTGCGGTTTTAACATCATGATCAAACTTTCAAGTTATCTTGTCAGAACATTCCCACTGGCTTTAGGTTTATGAACTTAAGGCTCAGTTTTGGGGGCTCTTCAGTCAAATGTGGTTTTGTCTTGTCCTTTGATTCCCAGGCACGCGCACAGTCAGCAGAGACACCTGTCTGAGAAGTCCAAAAGGAAAGGAGCCTGCTCCCTGTGACGCTTCTTTCTGGCGCCTCCTGGAGGCCTTTACAGCAACAACGGCCTGCTTGAGGCAGAGCTGATTAACACGTGTTGTGGTAGCATACAGACAGAGCTTTCTTCATGTCAGTTTAACTAGACGTGTGCACATCTTTGTTTTGTTCACTCATGTTACAAGCCTTGTGTGGTTGTATGTCAGGCCAATGAGCTTTTGTGCATGCCCACACTGAAGTGGAAAAATATATAGGTCAACACGGGTCCATAGTCAATAAACAACACTAAAGGTTTAACATCACGGACCCATCTGGTGTAGATAAATCCATGAGACTTTGCATTTTCAAAGTAGGTCTTAGATTCCCGCCAAAATACCTACTGATTATGCAGAGCGCGTAATTCTGAGACACCAGCTCATAGCGTTCTCCGTTTGTCAGTGAGTTGGTCCTGTTTGCAGATACGACTGTGCCTCCTTTGTCTGACTGAATTAACTAGAGCAACCTTACACTGCAAAATCAAAGAAGGTTCAAGAGAATATCTGTTCAAGTAAGATGTATGAAGTTGTCTTTCTTACCATAACAGAAAAGACTTTGATGAGAATTGAACAGGATCAGGTGTCGACAGACCCCATGTAAGAAGACATGAATGTATTGTAAGATAAAAAGCAAAACACTTCCTTGTATGAGACTGCCAGGTGTGGTGGGAGCTGAACTTTTGTGAGGTATGAGCTATTTTGTCAATCAGTATTTTAAGAGTGCCATCTTTATTTTTCACCCATTTAAAGGACATATGTGGATTTCCACAGGTTTAAGTGTTGCAAGATGACTGGAATCTTGGAGTACAGAAATATTAAAGAAAATTATCAATAAATGATCAATAAATGATTTACTTGAAGAAAGCTTCTTGTCTCTATGGTTTATATATATATAATGTTTTCCCAGAAAAAAGAGAAAACAAATCAAATCAGACTATTAAATGACTTACAGTAGCGCATATCGATTAATGTAGTGTCGTATGTGTATGGACTTCCAAAGACGAAATATTGACAACATGTTTACAGTATTAATTTATGCGTGAAAGCTAGGTAAAGAGGAAAATAAGGAAAAGGGGAAATAATACATCTGTAAATTCCTAGATTACCCCGGTTAATCTTAGAGAGAACCATTCATAAGTACTTCTTTTTTTGTGACCACAATAGGCTTTAAAATAGTCCTCGCACTTTCTGTGCAACGGTGAAACCACACCGGTATTTGTAACAGCGAGACATGACGTGTTGGCTGTAATGAATAATACCCCATGAAAATCCACTAACTAACTTGTTGGGTTCTTGGACGTGGTATCAGACATTACATAACAAAAAAAACATTTTTATTGTTTTTAGACTTCTTGGACACTTTTTAAATTCCGTTTTGGATACATGTACATACAAAAACGCTCCACATATGTCGAGAAAAAAATTGAAAGTCACAAATTTTTAATAACAGATATTTGCGTTTAGACAACGAAATGACATATCTTTTTTACACAATAAAGCATGTACAGTTTAAGTATTAGGTCTATTTAGAATGTAGAATTATACTGATTGCACATGCATGTATTTAAAATTATCCATGACAATGTAGGCAAAAGGAATGACACAGTTCTATAAAGTGTGGCCTTGGGCCACGTAAATCGAAACATGCGTTAATTCCCACGCTTTTAATGGTTTTAAGCGCATAAGTTCATCAAATTTGATAATACTTCGGAAATTACAACAATAACCCTTGTTTACTTTAGTTTCGTTTGCAAAAACAGGTTGTTGTTGTTTGAGGAAACTCCCTCGGAGACGTGTATAAAGAGGGTAGAATACAACGTATAAGAATACAACGTGAACTGGAAACGCAAACAGTAAACAACTATGCTGGCCGCAATCTACCACTGTAAGTAGTTGCCTAGTTTTTTTATTAATTGACAAGCTGGATTTTATGCATTCTCATATAAATTGCATGACCTGAGTGTTATTAAAGAGCAGAAGTTCTTTGCCGGGGTTTATTTTCAGGCTTGTTCGTTCTGATGCTCTCTTCTGCAACGTACCGTCTGAGCACCGCCAGTCCCATGGGAGCGCGCAACATGCTCGTTCGCTTGGATGAAAACACCTGCAGAGGGCTCGCGCGCTCTCTTCTCTGGAACGTAACGGAGGCACTCGCGGTCGTACGTACTTTTCGAACGCTAAAAATTCATATATGTTACAAGAAATACGTGTAATAAAAATAACACAGTAAAATGAAATGCATCGTTGTTGTCTCCGCACAGGACAGCTTGTTCAGAGGACTAAACTGCACGGAGCAAAGCGCGGAGCTGTACATCAAGACGCATACATTATCCGTCTGCGTGCCTCAGGTGAGATACGAAGAGATTGCGGAGGGCAGGGTGGCATATCGTAATACAGCATGTGACTGCTGTCCTGTGGATATCTACAGTGTGCTTTATTTTTCATTTTATCTAACGATCATTTGAATGCTGTAACCCAAATCCATCATCCCACACAAATCTTATCTTCTTTCAACAGCAGTCAAAATGCTCAGAGAGCGCAGGTTTTACCTTCGATCAGGTACGGTGTCTGGTCATTTAAGCAATAACCGTTTTCTCCTGTTATAAATGATCCTGAGGTCATGACACCCTGTTCATTTATTGTCCGTAGGACGAGTGTCTTCTGAGAATTATGGAGGATCTTATGTATTACCGGGGAACATTTAAAGCTTACATCGAGTCAAACCACATCCTGGAAAATTTGGTGGTCAGAAGCATTGACAATCTTATGCAGGTATAAGATGAAAATCGCCATTTTAAACACAGAAAAAGGTTTTACCTTCTTGCTGATATAGTGCAGTTCTATATTTCTTGATATGTTGCTGAAAGGGAAAATTTGACATAGATCAGATTAAAAGAATTTCACCTGCTTGAAGCAAACACACGTATCACCTAATCACATGCTGTTTCATGTAAACAGAACTGCTTTTACAAGACTTTGCTGGATGGCTCGCAGCCTGTGGTAAGGCAAAATTCATAACCGTGTATATGAAATTTCAGCAGATGTCCCAACCACAAATCATAAATGAATATTCTTGTGTATTTTCCAGACTTACGTGGAACAGGAAAATTCCTTTGACGGCAGACTGAAGTTGTGCAAAATCCTTAAGGGCTTTCAGGCTCGTACTGTGACTATTAACCGAGTGTTGAACCACATTCTGACCACAACCACAAAGGCCTGAACATTCTGGATTTTGTGTAGTTAGATCATTTAAATGGTATTTTACTGGTATTTAAACATATTTATTTGCATATTTATTAGTAATTTCTTTAGTGTTCTGAATTGTACGTTTTACACTTGAGTTGAAATTAAAACAAGCTGCAGCTACGACAACTAAGTGCTAAGTAGTCTTTTTGAGAATAAAACCTACCCTGTTAACTACACATTTTACATTAAAAATACACTTAATTATCCTGCATTTGGTAAATGCATTATTCAGACTTTCATCTAGATGCTTCTCTAACTGAATATTGGTGGAGACTAACAAAATTATGATAGCAAGTTTAGTCTTTTTGATATTATTATTATTATATTAGGCTATAAAGCGTTACAGGAAATGATATAATTCCACTACTTGAAATTTTTTGTTTCCTGTTATGAGTGTCATCCTTGCAAATGTGAAACAGAGAGAAGCATAAAAGTGCAGCTTTATGCTCATTATAGAGAGGAAGAGAGACAGAGGGGTTGCCAAGAAGTTGCAAAGTAAATGTTTCTCACTTAAGAAAGACAAACTCATGCTCAAAGAACAGACCTTAGCATTATTGCTGGCTTTAAAATGATAACTTGAAGTAAGGCATATTGAATGGCCTCAGATAATTTCACACTCAATTAAAAACTTTAGGCCAAAAGTGTGTAATTCAATATAAGCAAAACTGCCTTATGACAATCAAAGGTATTTGCTCTTTGCCTTCTGGAGCTCAGACTTCAGCTTCTGAAGATATTTGCAGCACTGGTCAATACATACTGAAAACCTTTAAATGATATACAATAATAGTCATTGTGTTTTTGTCATATCAATAAATGTTGTTGCCTGCTTCTATAAGAAGTGAAGCTCTTGAGGTAGGCTGAACATTTCTAGCTGTTGAGGGAAGTACATGCTGGACTTTTTTCACAGTGGATTTAACATTGGTACATCACTTCAAGACTCTGTCGACTGTAGTATCCAGAAAGCTGAAGGATTCCACAGCTGCCACTGTTTGGTCCACCACATGAAGGCCACTATCCGCTGTTTTGAATGCATTCAGCTCCAGGTTGTTCTGGCTGCTCCACATGGCCACCGGGTGAGACACTGCTAATAACCTGCAGGCTCATCAACATCTTGGAAGAGACTGGTGAGTGTTCTGGCGTCTGCAAACTTCAGGACTTTGACCAAGGAGTCTGTGCAGTTGCTCTCCAAAAATACAAAATTCATTCCAAAATAATCACAGAGACCTTTGCTCAACAAACAAATAACCAAGAGGTTATTGCTTCTTTCAATCATTTTCTGTTCTCATTTTTATAAGATGGGTGTGTTTCAACTTAAACCGTCCTCCGTGCTTTTAAAAATTCGGGAATACACGTGTTGCTTAAAATCTTTAATGTCACATAACTCTCACATAATCAAAACTGGTATAGACTAATAAACCCAGGTGAAAAATTCAGTACTACAAATATGGTCTGTATACCATACACATAGTATGTATTTCCACATTCTTAAAGAAAAAAGCTTTTAATTCCCAATGCAAAATTATCTAATGCAAAAAGGTGTAAGGTTAAGCAACATTAATTTCTGCTGGTACTATGGTATCTTAATTCATTAATTCCTATAACAAATAAATGTTAAATATTTAAACAGCAATAACATCTTGCCCATTTGTTCAGTGCAGTCTTCCATACTTTCTTTGTATTCTCAGTGTTAAGTGCCATTCCGAAAATTTACTTTTTAAGATCCTTTAAGATGTCAAATTGTTTTGAAATGACCAACTGTTTGTATTTTATTTTTCCTCTCAGGTAATTACTATTCTCAATTATATATTGCAATCTTTACTTTTTCTTTATTTTCATCATTGTACCATTCTCTTTGCATTAACTAAGGTTTTGTATATTTTACTTTCAGTGTGCCTCCACCCTTCAGCTAGATCCAATATAAATCGATGTCACTGCTTTATAATCACTTTAGAAAAGTTCTGCCAGGGCAAACCAGTTTTTTCTGGTGTACATTGGTGTACAATCTATTTAATAAAAGTGGAGTAAATCTAAAACCGCAAATAATCTGTTAGGTACAAATGTGCCTACTTAAAGCTATGATTCAATATAGAAGAAAAAACAGAAATCCCAGCCAGCGTCTTAAACACTAAGCAAGCATTAATAACGGACAGAATGTATTTTCCAATATGGCATTTATTTTGCAGTGCTATACTGTGTGAATCACATTTTAAATACCTATCTTTCGGTATATTTTCTAAACTCACACCAACGGTGTAGATAAAAAAGATTTATTTTTGAAAAATCTCGTGAACGGACGACGATAGTCAAGCAGATGTACGCACGCCCTATTCTACATTCATTCTACGTGAGCGTATCTTTGCAGCGGTTGCGTTAGTGTGGGCACTCGACGCAGCACCTCTCCGACAGTTCAGCTAGCTATCTAGCCATCGATGCTAAGACTGAATGAAAATGCAGTCGTCTTTTCTCAGCGCCGCACTGCTGTCAGTTGTACCGTTTTTCATCGCATCGCAATTTGGAGCCGTCTCTGCTGAGGGAAATGGAAGAGGTAACTTATACAATATTGTATAATGAAGATAGCTAGTTAATGTTGCTATCCCCAAAATAGGCAGATTATCTAGCTAGCTAGCTACAATCTCTTCTACCGGTATGCTCTCACATTTTAGCTCACTACTAGTAAGAGCGGTTAGGTAGTTAGGACACAAGCTAGTTAATATTTTAAGACAGTTAGCTAGATAACCAACCAACACGTACTTAAATACCGTAGCTAGTCACTTTTAATAGAAAACATCCTAATGTAGCTTGCTAGATATCTAACGCGCTAGCTAGCTGGTTACGACCTTCCATCAAAATTTAGCTACCCAGCTAGCTGGCTAATTTAATAATTTGTGCTCGGGATTTTCTGGCTGCAGCCCGACAGGCTAGGTAACTAGCGATCTATCCTAACATGTTTGATTGAGTGCAGATATGATTACTTGATCCAGGTAACTATCTTGTCTTTTCGTAGGATTTGGCGACCACATCCACTGGCGAAGTCTGGACGACGGGAAAAAAGAGGCTGACGCTAGGTGCGATTTTTCTCTACATTGCTTGCTCAAAAAAGTACTAACTTAAGATAGACCCATTGGCGATTTAACTACTTTGCCAGCTCTTTTATTACACAGATATGTTTTGATCTTATCTAAAATACACATTTCTAACGTTTCTCATGTGCAGTGGATTGCCTATTATGGTCGTTGTCCACAAGACCTGGTGTGGTGCCTGTAAAGGTATTTTTACTATCTCTAATTATATGCATGTAGTATTTATTCCCACTATATATAATAAAACAAGTCTGATCGTTTTAGAAACTAAGATATTGTAATATATATATATATATCTCCATTTTATTTCCCGAATTATTTAAATTTATTTTATTATTGTTCTTCAGTTAATATAGGCCAGTATATTAGTTGCATGTGATATTAAATTGTAATTAATCTTAAAAAAAAATCTTTGCATTGCTGACTTTGTCTGTTAAGCGCTGAAGCCCAAGTTCGCTGAATCCAAGGAGATCTCTGAGTTGGCCCACAACTTTGTCATGATTAACTTGGAGGTGAGAATTTGAAGTACTGTTCATATCTTGCTGTTCCAGGCATCTTTAGTTTATTGTGCTACAGTGAGTCATTCATTGAGACCACAAAAGGCTTGAAAGACTGTGTGCAGTCCACTTTTGTTACATTAGGGAATCCTCTGTAAACAAAGTAAACTAAATAGAGATGGCACCGATTCAGGGCCATGTATCAAAATCACATCACTAATCATCAAAAAATGGATCGGACAGCAGGAGAATCCAGCTTGTAAATAACACAGCAGTGCCAGGTTGGCATCAAGGTTAGTATGAACAGGTCACATGATAACTACTGACTTGGTATGTGCACAGTTTATTCACAGCTTTAGAGTTTAACTATAGTTTTCTTCACCCAAAGAATTGAGCCTATTATGTTATCTGGTGGCTAGAACTTTGGGCTCTCAATCGGAAATTTGCAAGTTTGAATCTCGGCTCTGCCAGGCAGCCACTGTTGGGCCCTTGAGCAAGGCCCTTAACCCTCTTGGCTCTAGGGGGCGCTGTACAATGGCTGACCCTGCGCTTTGACCCCAGCGCACAAAGAGCTGGGATATGTGAGGCAACCATTATGTTGTACTGTACACATGTATATGTATAATGCCAAATAAAGCCATTCCATCTGGCCTAGATCTTAATCTAATCTTCAAAGGCAAATATCCATGCAGGTGCAACACGTGATAACCCAGCATAGGGGAATGCGTGCTGTCTAGTGAGAGCATTTAAACAAGACAAAATAGCACCTTGGCACTGTTCACCCACAGGTCTTCATCCAGCAGTGATTTATTAATCCATTCTTTAAAAGAGCGATATGTAATTTTTTGCCAAAAAGTAGTAAAAATATTTGAGATTATGTATATTTCTACATTTCTATAAAGTGTATCTCGCATGAGATGAGACAAATTAATTTGTAGAAGCTCCAGTGTATTAAATGTGCATGGAAAGGTGGTTATTAGCATGCTGTGCTTTAAGGTAGACCGGGACGTTTGAATAAGAATCTGGAGAGCAAAATAACTTCCGCTAACTCTTTCCATAGATTTATTTATGGAAATTTACTTATTCCATAGACTTATTTATTTTTGCTAGAAAGAGTATCCATCTTGTTTTAAGCAGAGGTCGTAAGCAGATGGTAGCCTCCATCTGTCTGCTCACAAGTTTGTGGATGTGTAGTGGGTTGAACAGCGATTTACAACCGAGATGCACAAGAAGAATTTTAAGATCTTTGTTCATTTGATGTGGAATTACAGTTGAATTCAGTAGGGGAAGGGGAAAATGTAAAGAAATTGTTGTGTAAATTTCAGGAGTCCGTGATCGAGGCAGCCATATTGAAACGTGATTTTAAAAAAAAATTATTTACATTTGCCATACCCTTTCATGATGTCTGTAAAATATAGCATATACAATACATCTTGAATATAAGTTTCACCAAAATAACTGTACCACTGTACTTTTTAATGAAACAAACACTGAATTGGTATCGGCATCAGGCAATATTCAAATGCAAGCTTTGGGGATCGGCTCAGGACAGAAAAATTGGTGCCATTCAGTTTGGGAGTGGAGTATCCTTGGCTGAGACAGGCGCCTTTGACAGAAATCGCGTCTAAAGCTGTGATCTAATCTCCTTCCCACTGAGCCAGCCTGCTCCTGAGCAGTTTGGTGATCATGGACTTGCTGTGTTGGCAAATATTCAGGGTCACGTCAAATCGTCAGCAGTCCAATCCGACCACTTCAGAAATCGATGAACAACAAATGGAGCTACTATAGTAATGCCTGTTCTACAGTTCTGTCCACGCGGTAGTTAATGGAGTTATACATGTGTGCTCATTTGAGCATTTCCTTGCTGAAAAATGTAATTTTGTCTAAAGGATGAAGAGGAGCCAAAAGATGAGGATTTCAGCCCTGATGGAGGCTATATTCCCAGAATACTCTTTCTTGGTAAAGAACAATTTAATGGTGTAAACACACATTACACCGATTAGTTATGAATTGGATCTGTCATTTTTAATGAGAAGAAGTAATGTGTGATTCTGTCCCAGTTTTCCCTGTTTGTTTTTTTGGAAACCAAAAGATTTTTTGTACATGCAAAATGTCACACTTATTGCATCTAGTAATTACACATTTTAATTAAATGTTTTTTTGTAATTAATTATTTGCTTTTTATTACATCAATATACAGCTGCAAGATTGTTTTAAGATCACTGATCACTGTTGTGCTATTTGAGTCACTTCACTTCCCAACTACACCTTTGAGGTCTTGATGCATAATTTTTTTTTATCCTCTTGTAGATCCCAGTGGTAAAGTCCATCCTGAGATCACAAATAAGAATGGAAACCCAAACTACAAGTTTTTCTACAGTAATGCAGACCACGGTATGGGTGTAAACGGAAACCATGTTTTGTGTTTGCGATCACAGCTGATGAAACGTCACTGTGTCATTTAAAACCAGGAGTTTTGCTTTCAGAGCCCTTTGGGCCGTTTATTCTTTTGTGCTTCATAAAAGCACCGCTGTGAATCTCAGACTTTTGGTTTTGTTTTGATTCTGTGGGCATAACCAGTGAGTATCATCATCATGTATATAATAGGAGAATCCACACCAATTTACTGCTGAACGTAGTCCCTGGAGAAGTATCACATAAGCCTCATGAGGTTCTGTGGGGGTTCTTTTTTTTCAACATTACACTGTAATGGGGAATATTACATTTGATGAACCTTTCCTGCTCTGGGTTTAACATACCACTACTTACTAAATAACATTGTACAACTGAATGCAAGGTCTGCATTGACTATCATAGCCAGGATATCTGATGGTACTCTTAAAGAGAAATGTGGTGTTTTTAATAAGACGGGAAGAAAGGATAGAATAGTCAGTGATGACGTTGTTCTCTGATAGTGTCCTTCACAGATGCTTAATTAGCTTTAATAAGATTCTACATTTTGTATTCTTCAGTGTAAATGTTGATGATCCAACACAGAAAGCAGAATCTGTATTTTTGTTCTTTTAGCTATGGACCCAGATTGTATGGGTTTAAGCAAGGTACTGATGGCAAACCCCTAAATACAGTCGAACCAATCTGATGCCTGATGGTAGACATGAATCTAAAATGATTCTCTCCGTTTGTCTGTCTGTCCCTGTCTCTTTCTCTCTGCCTCATCTGTAGTTGTTGCCAGCATGAAGGAGGCTCAGGAGAAACTGACCGGAGATGCCTTCAGAAAGGCTCATGCTGCAGACGAGCTCTAGAGGAGCGGCGATGGCCCAGACAGATCAAAGCCCAGTACACTACAATGCTTTCAAACCACTGTTTGCACCGGGGCCTGCCCAAATCTTAACCTGTTACTCATTACCCGGTCCACTATTGCAAAAATGGTATCCTCCAAAGTAAGCGAATTTACACTGGATCCGCTTCCCTGTTTTAAGGTATTGCAAAATCTCACAGTTGTCTGCAACATGACATAAAACGAACCAAAGCATTCCACTTAGCTGTTTGCTAAGGGTGCTATTGGGTTTTGTTTTCCAGTTATGGAAATCTGGTATTTTGGGGGTGTATTCTTTATTGTAACTTTATCTACAGGGTTGAGCACAGAGCAGTATGTTTGCGTTGCCTTCCTACTGTAACCGACACGTCATTCTGTTAAGACAAAGAAACAGTGCTGAATTCATTTCAGACAATGAAACTGCTATCGCGTGCTTCCAAACTCCATCTCGTGCTGCATAATGACAATACAGTGGCCAGCCACATTAAAAAAGGCCTTATATGTCCCTGATCCACCACAGAACGTGACTCGTTTCAAATAAATCTGAAATGGGCAATTTTGTATTTCTGACTTTAAACAGTCCTAAAACGGTGAGATGATTATAACGTATGTTTCTTATATCCCTCCAATTTGTGTAATCTAGTCAGCAGTAGGCTGTATAAATTTGCGTGGTTTTATAAGACTTGAGATTTTTACTGTAGAAAATGCCTATAAATTGAAATATGAAGACACTGTAGAAAAACTGGTGCCGTTTAAAATGGGGATAATCTGTGGATGTCTTTGCCATACTGTTTTTTACATGTATGTATATGACGGTGTGTATGATTAAAGTTGGTGTTTGGTTAAGGTTATCTTATCTATGGCTCAAACCTAAAGGTACATTACCGCAGTAATGGCGGAATGCTGGACTTAGACTCAGTTTGTGGTGTGGTATAACAAATCTGACATTGTCTTTTGATATAAGCCAGAATGAAGAGGAAAAAGCCAGTCCACTACTGAATAAAGTAGTGGAGTCGCCCCGTTCCCATTTAAGGCCTTTGGTCTTAGATGTA
Source organism: Sternarchorhynchus goeldii (assembly GCA_028565775.1). Classification (NCBI taxonomy): domain Eukaryota; kingdom Metazoa; phylum Chordata; class Actinopteri; order Gymnotiformes; family Apteronotidae; genus Sternarchorhynchus; species Sternarchorhynchus goeldii. Next base: position 8,734,440 of record JAOXYF010000016.1, read on the forward strand.
CTGTAGCATTTCACATCAAGTTTAAGTTTGGTTTTAATCATCTTTAAATGTACAGTTGTATGTGAAAGTTTGAGAACCCTTGTCTGTCTGTCTCTTTTTTTTTTTTTATTGAGTAGTAGTAAAGTCTCTGTAGTTAATCAAACAGAACACTATATTTCCAGACTCATGTATTTAAATCCTAACAGTTAATGTCTTTCATAATAAAAAAATATTAAAGTCATCGATGTGGCCTGAGTTAGGACACTCATGTTGAAATGGGTCAGATTGTCATTGTTGCTTTTTGACCAGGTCTCAAACCTTGATTAGTAAAGTAGTCCTGAGGTGCATCGCCAGTAATTAAGAAAGTTCTTGACTCTTCAAACCTTGTGCAGCAAGCATGAGCTACCAACAGTCTGAAGATCTCAAATCAAAAGTAAGGCAGGGGAAGGCTATGAGAAGAAGAGGACGCTTTTTACAGTTTTTACAGTGCACAGTTAAGAAAGAGGAACTGTGGAGGTCAACATTAGGTATTGAAGACCAAGATGCTTGTATGCTGTGGGTAGAGACTTGTCTTTCTCACCATCATCACACGAAAAGAACATCTTGGCATCTATGAAGACTGGTGGCAGATTGGTCATGCTTTGGAGTTGCTTCCACCAGTGGCATTGGCAAGGTGCAGGAAAGTATGGGTTCTACAAAATGTTATCAAATCTTAGAAGCAAAACCACCTGTTAAAGACACAAATGGAAGTGTGAAATGGCCAAATGTTTGAACAAAATTAGTGGATAGACCTTAAATAAACTGTTCAGGCAAGGTAACCCAAGAGTATCTGAAGTTGAGCCTTTCTGCAAAGAAGAGTGGGGGGAGATGTGTGTATGTATGTATATACATACATACACACAGAATATATTGCTTAATGTTTGATTAGCTGCAGAGTCATCTTAAAAGAACATGAAAATGTGTAAGGGTACTCAAACTTTTGCATAAAATTGTATCTGTCCATCTTAAACTGCTATATACGCCAGTAACATGTAATAGATATTTTGCTTCTAGGGTTATAGGGCCTTTCTGTGGGTGGAAAAATACTAAATAATGAGGTGTTTCCATCTGAGACATCACTGCAAGTGACTGGGTTAAAACAAATGCTTAAATATTTGAAGCAGACAACTGCCTCTCTCCTACAGTGTGTGATGAAATGTAGGCACCTGTATTTGAGGACAAAAGCCACAACCTGCATAGGTATACATACAAATATACATTAAAATTTCTATTGCAAAGATCCTCATGAATTGTACTGTTTCAATCATAGTAGTAAGACTGGCCCACAGACCTTTTGACCAGCAGATGGCGCTCTACCCCAAGCTCCAGTTATCTTACAGCTTATTCAAAGGTTCTCATAAGGGATGCTCAAGAGGCCATGCATTGCTGTGTACCTGCCTTCTAGTGGTGCGTTTCCATCCAGTATGTTTCAGGCTTATTGGTGTGTTTTCTCTCCTGATAGATAACAGCTGCCAAGCTTTGAGATGTATGACGACTTTCCAAATGTCTTCACAGAACGTACTAAAGACACTAAATACAGTCCTAGTCCAACATCTTGAATTCTGCTTAAAAGGAGAATTTTATTGAACAAATAAATTAAAAGAAAATAAATCTATCCATCTATAAAATGACAATTACTGTATATTTGTATTCTATACAAAAAACATCCCTGTAAAATTTTCTGAAGTTCACCATCATGTTATGAAGCCAAGATATAGATTTTAAATATTGTAGAAAACAGGCATTAGATGTATTAATGGAGACTTTGGTATTTGCTCCTAATGCCTATAATCTAATCATGTAGATCCCGGGCTAAAATTCCTTTTGGGATCAAATTCCAAAGAAATGTTTTTGAATCTAAGGACTTCCGAAATAAAAATTAATTTCTTAAGCAAAAACAAACATACAAACACAAATTTTGCCAGTGTTGATTACATAAATGTAGTAGGGTAGAAATATGCGCCCAGTTTGTATGAACTAAGTGATTTAGTTTTAATAATCCATAAGTTTAATAGTGACTAAATGGGCCCCAACTCAGCGATGGTTTGTAGATCAAGCAAGTCAATACGCATCACCCATATGGAACTGCTTTATATTCAGAGTTGTCCCTCATGCACACCTAGGTGATCTGAGACAGCCCATAAAAAAATGCTAGTTTGTATGATTTGTACGTGAAACACAAACTGACCAAAGACTGACCTTATTAGTGATTTTTACAACAAACATTAATAAATCGATTCACATTCAGGCTACATGATGGAAAGAAAAAATTTCGACGCAAAGCACTACAGTGATTCTTAAAGTCAAATCTGTTGCTTAAAAATGCATTATTTGATCCTTCGAAATGCCACGTGGCTTTGTGAGAATCACTGGGGTTTTACTTCTGATCCACAGTAAAGTGCCTCAGTGCAGAGGCACAGTATGAAATATGAGGGTGATGGTGGCCTGAGGCTGTGGGTCAGGCCGAACAGGAGACACGTGACACGTGACCTTAACGCATACAGAAGCACCGTGGAAAGTGCTGGCAAGGAAAATAAGCACTCTTAGATAATGTGTGTGAGTGCGTCACAGTGATGGGGAGCATCACTCATTATAAACTGTGTGCTGTTATCTAAAAAGTATCCCATGATCAATTTAGCTAGCCAAGTTATTTTTGTGTGTATGCGTGTATGAGAAAAGCGGGGGGGAATGGGGTTAAAACCGTCCCTGCTTCGCATCTCCGATGGCCCCCCACACATCGAACACAAATTCGTCAGGGAAAGCAAAGTCTCCGAGAGCCTCGTCTAGAGCCATGGCGAACTCGTCTGGGTTCATCTTGTCGCGGCCGACCTCCACCATCGTGGCCGCTGTGGGGAGGGGAGACGACATAGGCGGTTTTCAAACGCTGCGATTCAATAATAATCGAATTTCAAGTATTCAACAATCCCTGTTACATCAATGTAGGCTACATTCAGTCACCTAATTCCATGTCACGAATGCCCATGTAACTCTCGAGTAGATCGTCCACCTTTTTCACTGCCTTCTCCTCAAACGCCGTGGGCTGCAGAAGAAAGAATTCATGAAAAATCATGAAAACAAACATGACAGATGACCAAACTGCCCTACGTTGACCATAGGTCATGCCAGACTGTTTTCTGTGGGATAATAGAGATTTTCTCACCATTTCCTCCACCGTAGCTGGTCCTTTGGAACGTAGCCTGAGAGTCTCTCGGCCAGTGCCAATCTTGTTCTCTCCTGCAGGTTTGGTTCCTTTTGACCGTGGCTCAAACATCTCTGGGGGTGGGGACAGGCACATGTCATTTCATACCGTTTAGACAGAGCAGGAAACTTAACAGCATTTCCAAGGTAACAGTGTAAATTTCATGAACGCAGAGATTGAAAAAGCACGATTTACTTGCAAATGTCTGTGCATAAAATCACCTGAATGCTTTTACCTTGCATATATCTACTGATAAATCGCAAAATTGTTATTTCACCAACCCCAACTGGCCGCGGTGGAAGTCTGATGGTTCGGGGGGTGGGGGGGGGTGGGGGGTGGTGACTCACCGAAATCCTTCATGGGCTCCAACAGATTGAGAGTG
>JAOXYF010000016.1:8738138-8753440 GCA_028565775.1 Sternarchorhynchus goeldii
GGGGGGGGGGGGGTGGTGGTGACTCACCGAAAGCCTTCATGGGCTCCACCAGTTTGAGAGTGAAGGTCTCGTTTCGGGGCAGATCCTTGAGCATACGAGCTACTTCGTAGTGCCGCGCCCCCACTATTTTGTTTCCGTTGATGCATTCAATGTGGTCTCCCACACAGATCACCTTCACGCCGTCCACCACGCTGCCCTCTTTTATACGCTACACATACGGGGTAAATGTAAGGATTGAATGTAAATTATGACTGAATAACAATGAAGTAAAACATGTACACAGCATTTCAGACTCTGTGCACAATGCAACTACAAATCAAAATGAAATATATGACGTATATTAAATATATGTACTTTTGATTGACCCCGTCAGTGTTGGAGAAATTAAAAAATGTTTTGAAAAAGAACATTTAGTACCATCCTGCTCAGTTTTACTTAGTAAGTCTCTCTCAAAACACCGAGTGTAAAAGCACATACCGTGAAATAAACAGACAGTAAAGCACTCATATGCATGCTGGTATTAAAGGCTTTCCAGTTAAATCACAGGAGAAATCTGGGGGTCTCTTGCACAGGTTTTCACAACAGTAGGCTCCTTTACATTTGGTAACTTGTTTAAAAAACTGAAATATATTCATTTTAAAACATTTGGTTTGAAGATTTTTGCTTGCAAGTTGAATTTATACCACAGATCTATGTCAGTGAACAAACCCAAGACTCCAGTAGTGCCAAACCGTTTCAGTGTGAAATTTCATCAACACAAGATGGCACCCTTTGGTCCCAAACACAAACCAACATGTCCACATTACTTCCAAACGAGGTCGCCTTCATCCGTCACAAAGATCCTGGATGGTCAAACGCTTGTAGCTTATAAGGATAGCAACAGGAAGGCTTTCACATCCAGGATGCTTCACCTTTGCTCTTGTGATCATTTCGGTGCTTTCAGGTGAAGCCGTTGTTTCTGCTGAAGCCCCTCAGGGTTGGGTTTGCCTACCTTTATGAAGGCGTATCCACCCCCGTTGTCTGTGATGGTGAGGCCCAGGGCGTCCTCCGCCTTAAACACTTCCACCTCCTTCTTGATGCCTTTAACATGAGCAAAGATGAAATCCTCCAATCCGATCTGCCCTCCGAGGAGTTTCTCCATGTCGATTTTGTGGGTGTTCAGAGTGCAAAACAAGATCTGCCAGAAACAACAACGGGAGATGGTTCAATGTGTACCACTTCATACAACACCGCCACACACAACACTGCTTTCAGTCTACTATTCACCAATTATGAAACGTTATGCTACGTTTTCATGAATCATGATGTGAAAGATTAATTTTGTTTGCAACATCAAGTATCACTGGAACCTTGTGATGGAAGAGCCTCAAGTTTTATGGTGCAGATAAAGTCTTAAAAATCCAAATAACCCTGGGGGATTATCCAAGTGCTGGAAAGGATAAGAGCAGTAGGGAAAGTAAGTGATTTGTTTATATTGAAATGGAGATTGACAGCTTTATCCACACACCTAAGTGCATTATGATGAGCCTCTTGTGTGAGCAAAACAGACCATTTGTTCCAGGCCTTAAATGACAGACTGGAATAGAAGGTTGCCAAACACTCGCCTTATTTACTGGAACAGACGAAATAACTACTTAACATCAACCTGTCATACAGATCGGCAGGTGGCTCATCATCAACACCGTGAGCCTGAGGAAACTGAGGATCAATAGTTACCCATGACCTGAGGAAATAACCCTGTCACTTGTCCTTATATTTGGCATCTGCTCTGGTGGGAGGGGGAGTGGAGGGGTTACACGATACCTGGCAACCTGAAAGATTTGTTGCCAGATTTAAAGGCACCCATTGAGGGTCTGTAGTGGTGAAAGCAAGGGAAGAGAACGTTCTGCTAATATAAGCAGTGTGTCCGGGGAGAACAAAGCATGCCATGTTTCAAATGCTAATTTGGCTCATTCTCAGCAACTGATCCTATGTTCCATTCCTTTGTTGGTAACACTCCTTATAACACTGTCCAGGGTTGGTCTGTCTGACCTTTGAACACAGACAGGGAATTTGTGGTCATAAAAAATTAAAAAAAAAAAAAAAAATTGCTGTATTGGATTGTATCAGGTAACCAGAATGACCTTTGGCGGCACAGGACCAAACAAACCTGGACTGTTTTCTGCCCCTTTGTGTACTACTGACATTGTGGATAGGCACATACACACACACACACACACACACACACACACACACACACACACACACACACACGTTACCCCTGGTTACCAGGGTTTATAAAAAGGCCTGGATTAAGAGGGAGCCTGGTTAGAGTAGGGGTTTGGGGAGGGGGGAGGCGGGTTAAAGGGTAGATGGTTTTGCCAGCTGAAGTATGTCTGAGGAAAAGAGAGAGAGAGAGAAAAAAAAGCTATGGCCTATGGGGGCGGATTCACAGACACCCACACTGCCGTTGCCACGGCTGCGGCTGACATCACGCTGCCTCTCACATGCACGTTATCAGGCACACAGGATGTTCCATGGCAGTTACAGTCCATAGTGCTGACGCACCACCCGTGGTGAGAGCCCGTATGTTCCCAGAGCTCCAGCCTCCATCAGGCTAGCCAGACAGGTCGCGAGGCTATGGGCAAACGCTCAGAAAGTCTGCCTCCTTCTCCGGACATACGGATTTCCAACAAATGGACCGCATACATGTTTGGCAGAACTGACCTGAGCTATTCTTTGGAGTTTGAATAGAAAATGTAGTAAACAAACCAAAACACAACTAGAAATGAATGTCTATGTACCATTCCTTGTTGAATTGCTTCTGGAAGTGCAATTCAGAAATTCTAGACAAATATAACTGATCAGTGGAAAAAAAGGTTTTAATAACAACACAGTTTTGATTCTAATTAGACTAGACTTGTTTGACTGGTGGTGAACCAGGTGCTATTATGGGACTTCTGTGTCACAGCGTTTTATGTGATTAACAAAGTAGGAATGAGCATGGCAGAACCTCACGAGTGACCACAGCAAAACAGGAGGCAGGAAAAGAAAACGAGGCTGTTCACGACAGCTTTAAAACATTAGGGATTAACCTAGTTAGGCAGGTTAAACGCTGATGCTGACACCATCAAATCAACAACGCTGAACAGGATAGCACACTAAAGGGCAGGGGGCGGGTCGTTCTGTAAAATGCCTGACCGAGTGGAAGTTTATAAAATGACTCGTGTAAGTCATTGTCGAGTTAAAACGGACAGAAACACTCATCAGCAATAATTCGTAAGCAATCATTACCCTGCTAAAGATTATTACCCAACTGACAGCGCCAAACTCACACTGAGGCCACAAGTACGGAAAACTGTTCGTTTTCTTAGTTGTTAGCACGGGGGGGTTCACATTTGTCTGCTATTTCGGACAATATGTGAATGTTTTTTTTCCTAAGAAACACTTCGTTATGCAAACATGAACAACCACAGATGAAATCATTCTGGTGCCTTTGATGGTTTTAACGTCGCACCACACAATTCCTCCGTGTTTATGACATTACCTGCTCAGGCGATTAAAAGGCGTGAGATGAATTGAGCCCTCGATGACGCCAATCCGTTTTAATCCGCTGCCACTGGAAGGCGTCTACAAAATCACAACTTGGCCCTGAAAACCTGTTTCAAATGTGGCTGAACTTGGGGCACAGTACGTGTTTGAACACATTCCACGCAGCTGCCGAACAGGAGCAAGTGCACACTTGTGGTGTGGTAAATAATTTCTTCTATATTAAACCTTGAGAAGAACCGCCTGTGTGATAAAGGCTAAAATTATATTTTCTTTTTGTGTCTCATCATAAACGCCACTGTGATTGCTAACAAAAAACAAAAGCGCCTGCCAAGGTATATTCTAAAACAAAATGTGTGTGAGCGTGTAGGATGCTGAATATTTATATATTTTAATGTTTTTTATTTAAAGCTCGCACTGTGTGGGCACAATCACCACGATCTTTTTAACAGTAACTCTGGTTGTTGTTTGCTAATTCATTCACAGTAGAGCTGTGACCTTGTTGATTCGGTCAGGAAGCAGAATACATTACAACGAAACGTTATAATAATTACATGTAATGAAACAGCGCTCTGAAAGGAGATATGCTGCCCAATCTAATGTATACCATGGAGTTATAATAAAGCGTCGTTGCGTGCTGGGTCAGCGTCAGTCGCATCTGTACAATGTATTGACCAGTGTATGTACAGTGTTGCATCAAATAATCAATAATATAACCAGTAAACAATGAACATGGTACAACAGTGACCATCAGCAGTGCCCCACAGCACGTCAACTATTAGGATGATATTTCCAATGCAAATATATGGAAATCCTTCAGCATGTTTAAATCATTTTTGTTATCATGTTAGAAAGGTCAGCTGTGTCTTCACGTAAATGATAATCAATAACATGCCATAATCTCCATGGCATCACAGTGGCTGAAGACTTAAAAAAAAGGATCCCTACTTTTGAATTATGTTGTGGTAAAACTGCCTCGGGGGACAAATGCCCTCAGGGTTTGCCACTTCCATTAACATTTTAACATCAAAATTCATTCATGACACCTCAACGCAAGAGAGAAATCAACAGACTAGCTGTTCTGACATCACTGTGCTATTTGTTTTATTTGAATTTGTTTTCAACCAATTTGTGGTATTAAATATCAGTTTAATTCTTAACATAATCCCACTTTGGTTTTTTTTCTTACTTATTACCTGGAAAGTATGGTGTATGGTGGCAAGAACAACAGCAACATCCAAGTGCCTCCATGGGGTACAGGAGGACCTCAAGAGATGGTTGAATAGGAAGAATAAGATAAAGGCCAAAAACACATTTGGCCTTCCAGTCATCAGTTACCCAGAAGGCACAATAACCTGGCCAAGAGAAGACCTGGATACCTCTGTCACGACAAGAAAACATCTCATAATTCATGGGGCACTTCACCCAAGAACCAACATCCAAATGCTGTATTCCAAATCAAATCAAATCAAATCAGATTTATTGTCACATCACCAGAGTACAGGGACACTGGTGAGTGAAAAACCTGAGTGCGAGTTCCACAAATTGCAGAGACAAAACGGGAGCTTGCAACACGGCAGCCATGCTCGGGCGCCATCTTGGATGATGGAGGTTGAAAGTGCATGGATGTAGGAAGGGCACAACATGCACTGTCCAGGTTGGGAAATGAAACATCCATGAATACATCCAAGTATACATCCAATGGCCCCCAAGGTTCAGCTGACACACCACAGGCATTTGAGGATACTGTCACCAAGGAAGCAGAGGAGGCATCATGGCAGGATAAGCCCCACTGTGGAATGTACCGCTGACAAGATAGCAGAGGTGGCTGATATGAGACAATCTTGCCAATGGATCAGTTGCAGCAGGGGGTGTATCACACTTGACAAGTCCGAAGATGCAGAATGTGCAATGGATGTTCTGAAATAACCCAGCACCTAGTAGCAGGATGCAAGATACTGGAAGGGATAGCATGCACTGAAAGACACAACCAAGTGACAGCGATCGCATACAGAAACAGGTTCAAGGCATATGAGCTAGATGTCAAGTCCCAATGGGGGGCGTCACAGAGGGTGGTGGACAACAAGGCTAACATTCTGTTTGATCCAGACAGATAAACAAGCAGTAGCGAACCAACCAGACATTGTGATAGTAGCCAACATCAATAGTAATAGAAGTTGTAGACCCAAGTGATGAAAAGATCCAAAGAAAAAAATACCAGGGACTGAAAGGTTGTCCCAGTGGTTACAGGGGCACTTGGGGCTGTAACCCCCAAACTGTGGGAGGGGTGGGTCCAACAGATCCCAGGACGAGTGCAACAGATCCAGAAGAGTGCAAACCTGAGAACAGCAAAAATATTGAGCCACCTCCTCAAACTCCCAGGCCTTTAAGGATGTGTCAGAAAGGAAAATGAAGAAAACCATTGTTTCTCACATTACACATTATATATCCATCCATCGCCTAGACCATTGTTTAGTTGTAGCCCTACTGAAATGACTAAAGTACAAAACATGTCTGGCAAGCAGCTCCAGCATATTCAAACTCGAAAACAAATGAGACCCTCGACGTGATGAATAGTGATTGGATGCCACACTAAGGTCATGCAGCCAAACATGTGCCTTTATGTTTCAGGAGTGGTGATAATAAACAGACTTTGTCCAATGTTGTAAAAACAGATTATAGTTGGCAACATGCTATCAATATTTAGTACATAATGAGATGAGGTAAACTCCAAAGAAACAATCCCCCAAAGCAGTGAACAAAATAAGACTCAATCAGCCAGTCAATCGATTGATTGATTGATCAACTGATCTGCCAGTATTAATTAATCCATTGCCACTTTGTCATTAAATACAAACAATATCAGTTGAATTTTCTGTTATAAAACAACAATAAAGCATCCAAAATGTCAGTAATTAGCAGCTAACCAGTATATGGAAATATAATAAAACAAAACACCATTTCCAGAACCATCTCTGGAAATAACAGAAGATTCAGAAATAGCATAACACACCTCATTTATACATCATGTAAACTGATGCTATGAGGAAAAATAGCTAAATTCCGATCTTCTGATCACGGCGTTCAGTGTCTACGCATCATAAAGAATTCCACACACATCAAGAATACAATTATGTAATCTATGTTCTGTGTTAGTAAAAGGGAAGCAATATGGTACAATGATACAATGAGAAGCTACCATCTTCAACGCTACTATACTTGGTTTAAAATCAGCATATTATGATATCATAAAGACTTGGCAGAAGCACAGACTGGACAAATCAGGCAGCTGCAGAGTCATATTTGGTTTTATACAAAGGACATATCATAAAAAAGGCCTGAAATACGCCCCCTGACTTCACCTCCACCCACATGTTTGTAACAGGTGGTATCAGAAGCCTTTTCAAGTACTCCGCTTCAACATCCATGGTTGGGGATCCCTGAAACTCTCCAAACGACATTTCTCCCCGACACTCGTCAGATCAGCGGTATAGAAAGCTCATGGTTAGCCACCCAAAGCATCCTAAACATTTTATCAGCGTGCATTTTAGACACTTCCCACTGTACAGGATATAAGGGACTTCCTTCGAGGACCTGCGCTCGACCCACGCCCACCCGCCACTTATCATACCGCAAAGCCACGCCCCTGTTCATAATTTAACTCGGATTCGGAAGCACTTCGAAACTAAAGGCCTATTAGAGTGACAACAAACAAGTCTTTCTGACCTCGGTCTTTATATTATAGTCGGGTAAGACAATTTAAATGTAAAGGATTACGTTGTATGTCCTTTAGGATTGTTTACCTGTTAATAAATAACCAACAGGTAGTATGTCATTCTTTTATGTGACCAGCAAACGTTTGACACCTCACACACAGGAATATCAGTCTGGTGACTCGTCAGACCGGTTTCTAGAAGTACCCCTGAATGTATAGAATAGCCTATCCTCCAAGCTTAAATTTAGGCAGGCTGTGACATCAAGAGTAGCGCAAAGTTTCTTGTTTGACGAGGTATTTTCATTAAAACCTTGTGTGAAACGTGTTTTTCCAAGTGGAAAACTGCAACAGTAACCTAGCCTATACGGAACCTATTGCGTTTAAACCGTCAACAAACTAATAGAACATACTACACAATAAATTATTAAAAATATTAAGTAATTTACTTTTTTTAATTCATATGGGTAAAATTTAAATTATAGATAATCTAGGCCTACTTTCTGTGCATGTCTTACCAAAAAAACATCAATTGCTAGAGATAACGCTGTCAGAATACGCACCTTGGCCAATCTTAAACTACAACTGTATCATTGGAAATTCACTTCCTACATGTACTCGCTTTGCGCAACAACCTATTTCTGTCCATTTGCTGTTTTTGATCAATTATACATTGCTTTGTTGTTCCTGTGTTTAAAACAGTTTTAAAAAAATTACCTCGCTTGGACTTAAATTGAACGCTTCCGCTATTTTCGTGTACAATTCCTTGACATTTGTGAATCCTTCGATCCTGCCCGTGGGACTACCGTGAGCAAGCTGTGTATGAAACACGAGTTTCGGTCGTAGGTTAGCAGGTGGAGCAGGTAGTCCGCCGCCGTTTACAGCAGACTTGCCTGCACTTCCAGCCCCGAGCCCACCGACCTCCTCGTTCTCCACCAAACTGGAGCTTTCTCGCGACTTGTTTTTCTTTTTTCTCAGTCCTAGAGGCATGCTTGCTCCTACAGAAAATCCGCGAGGCACGTAGACACGGGAGTCGAGCACCTAGAGCATTTGAAAGAACGACCTGTTGCAAAGATTTCCTTCCTTTAGTCGTTTAGCGTTTCCTCTCTTCGAAAGTGTTCCAGAGCTGTTTATGGAACTGGAGACTTTTGAAATCGACAGGTAAATAGGAGGCAAATATTGGATGCCTTCCTCGTTCCCCAATCTACTGTAAACTCTCTAGCCGTCTGTACGCAAACAATGGTCAGACTGTTTCACAGCAGTAAGAACGCAAGCGCAGTGCGCAGACAGGAGTCCTGTACTACATGAACAGATCACGTCATACAGAAACTCATTTACCTGGATCAGGTATACACTTTTTAAGAAGACAATCCAGCACGAAAACGTTAGGTAGTTAAGAGAGGCATGTAATTAATATTTAAATATAAAACAAGAATTTCGACTATAAATTCTTCGGTTCCATAATAGGCATGTGGCCAGTTTCATTGTATCCAAATCGTAACAGTAGGAACTAGATGACCCGACAAATATTTACGTGTGTTGCCAATTGACTGCGTTTTTTGGCTGTTTTGCAAGCCTTGTATTATCCTACATACACAAAACTAAACACAACTCGCGTCGTTCAAGACCAATAACAAATATGGCTAATTGCTTTAATTATGTATTCTTCGTTCTACTTAAATGATCACAGTATAACTAAATAATTATAAATTAGGCACCTTAGATGTTTTATTTGTAATTATTTATACATTTCGCTGGCAGCTGGAGATGGAGACACCATTGTTGCACGCTAAGGTGCAATTAAACGTGTGGCTCCCCCTAGTGGATAATCAGTACAAACATTTAAAATCAGAAGCTTTTTAAAGTAAGGTTCTCATGTTTCGCAGAAGCTCTGAGCCCCAACCAATTAACTACATTAAACTGCCATTAACAGCGATAGTTCATACCAAAGAATTCTACACAGAAATCTATTTATGACATCCAAAATGGACACCTGTGCTTCCTGGTTTTCTGTTCGGATCTGGAATATCTTTATGTAGAGGAAAATACTTAGCCCAGTCTTTTGTAATGGCACTAAAGGAATATAAGCACATTTTAAAATATAAAATGAATATAAACAGGTTATTGACAGTATCTGTGGTTTAAGGCTATTCCACTCATTCTTAGGTTCATGAGAATCAGGAGATTGCCACTGTAGCCTCAAAAACCTTTTTGTTTCAGGGATACATAAAATCTACCACCACGCTTCACAGTTTAGAATTATAAAGAATCTCAGCTACAACTCTATTCACTATAGTATTTGAAACACTCTTTAGGGAGTTAATTCCAATAAGAAGAGAATTGCAATATAAAAAGACTGAAAAACATGCTAGCCTGAAATAAGAATAGTACATATTATTTTCATGAAGTTCAAGACAACATGTAACTACTTGTGCCCACAATTTCCTAAGCAAATCTCACAATTCAAGAGGAAAATTCAGCCACTCTGCAAAAGAATCAAATTTGATATTTACTTTCAGACAAAACAAATATTGCTATAAATATTGCACTTGCACTTTTATGACCTTATTAAAGCATGCGACATATTTTAAAAAAGCAAATCAAAACAAATTTACGCAAAAATGCTAAACAGTTCAAAAATAGAAATTGCACATTCTTTATGGGGTATAGTGGTGATTTGTCAGTATTGTCCCATGGGGGAGTGGCAAGGTGGGTGGGAGGAGGACTAATGATTGGGCGATAAAGCCACCTCGGTCCATCCACATCCCTCTATGATGTGGGCAAATGCCGTTTCAGGACATCCTTGGCAGTGGATGGCAGACTTTCCGGAAAGGTTACATCAAATTCCACTATGAGGTCGCCCCTTTGCTCAGGGTTCTTAGGGAAAGGCAGGCCCTGTCCGGCGATGGTCTTCCTCATTCCAGGTTTGATGACATCAGTGATCTTAATATTGCACGTTTTCCCATCTATTGTCGACACAGTAACTGAGCAGCCACACAAAGACTAGGGCACAAAAAAGCAAAAGAATTAGTTATTGACCAAAAGTTAACAAAGCATTAGTTTTCATCATGCAGGTTGTATCCTGGAGTTGCTGGAACCTCTCACTGCATTCATACATCAGATGATGCTATTCATTATCATCCTTAAAGGATTTTTTGCACAATAAAATGTATTAACAATCTCAATCAGTTACACAATTTAATGACTTCCTATTGTACAAGACTGGCAATCTGGCATTTCCTTCACTCTTTCTTTCAGTGTTTGCAGTGATCACCTTAAAATGCTTTTTGCTGGCTTCTACCCCACACTGAGGTTCTGCCATACAAGGAGCTACTCGTAAATCAAGAACTGTGTGAGTGGGCGTGTGCTTGGAGTTTTGTGCTGAACTTGTGTCTCAGATATTACATAAGAGACAACTTGACTATATGGAGATGGGCCAGTACTACCTTACTGTACAAAGAAGTGCGCTTTATAAAAAGAGGCTAGACGAACCCAAATGTAGCCGAATACACTTCAGCAATGAAGACTATTTGTCTACACCTGTTCAGACCAAAATGGTACATGGTTAAAATGGCACCGTATTCGCCAAATCGTACGTCAATGGCAGCCTATATCATTCAGAACCTGAGAGTGGTCTGGAAATCAGTAGTTTTATGACGCTTAAGATCCATACCTGACGCAAACTGACGCGTACGGGATACACGATGTCTGAACCCTCTCGTCGAAAGTGGGCGTGAGGCTTGTCCTTGATTACGAACACGATGTCCGCTGGAATGGTGCCAGGTGATTCGTCACCCTCACGTGGAAATGTGATTTTGGTACCCTCCTTCCATCCACGCTTTATCTCTATAGTAAGAATTTTGTCCTCGGTTCTCATGGTCCGTCCGTCTGGATTCAAGCGCTTGCGAGAGATCTTCATGCGCTTGGTACATCCATGAAAAACCTCCTCTAGCGATACGCGCAGCTCGTGGTGGATCGCCGGGTCTTGTTTTCTCCGGGGTTGACCCCCGAGACCTACGTGGCGATCACGAGGGAATCCGTTTATGTTAAAACTTGTAAAAGAACCAAAAGGGTCACTACCGTCCACTTCCATGTCGTCATCATCTCTTCCGTTGACTTTCCGACCGAAAAACATTTCGAAAGGGTTGGCGCCTCCGAAAAATGTGGCGAACGTCGCGTGAGGATCTCCATGGAAGGTATAGGTGAAGTTGCTCCCTTGTCCATCTGTGGGGCCTCCTCCTCCTTTCAAACCTTAGCAACACAAGACGTACCAGTTTAGATGTGTGTTTCGAATGGGCCACTGGACCAGTGTAAATATTTTGAAACTACGTTCAATGTTCCTAAAGCTCTACACAGGTATCTAATGCGTTTTGTGACATGGCAGGCGAAGTTGACTTGCTGCGTTTCATCTAGGCCTATTTCTTTAAGAACTTGCTGTACCGTTACGCGCGCAGCAAACGTTACGCAAAACCGGCTCGGGAACGCCATGTATTAAGGGACATGATAATCCCAATTTAAAACGCCTCGACGATTGACCGTGCAGTGCGTTATGGCCGATTACACCATAAATCTGTTCCCAAAAATCTGTGAAAGAAATCATGATAGAACAGCGTAACATATTTCAGACACCCCTATTTCATTATCCCATAGTATCTGAAGAAGTGTAGCCTACTATCACTAGGCTACTCTGTAAAATCCCATTACAGTAATGCAGTGGCTAACTACTGGGCTTTAGTGCTCATTTAATGTTCAGTAAAATGAGTACTGGCTCAGACGGATAACAAAACATCCATGGCCGAGAGTATGACGTCGGCTAAACTCCAATATGTTTAATTATACGTTAGATTAAATGATCCGAGAGTCGCTGGCGTTCTATTTAAAGCGGGAGTGGAATCCTGCTAAACAAAATATCACTGAAATCAACGCATCAGTCAGTATATTAGATGTTGGAACATTTGGCATTAATATCATATATTCCAATGCAGACAACGAGTAGTGAGATCCTACCTTCCTCTCCATATTGGTCATATATTTCTCGCTTCTTTGGATCACTAAGAACTTCATATGCCTCGGCAACCTCCTTGAATTTTTCCCCTGCATTGGGCGCCTTGTTTTTGTCGGGGTGCCATTTTAGAGCCTGTTTTCTATAAGCCTTTTTAATGTCCTCTTCTGCTGCTCCTTTCGAAATCCCCAAGATTTTGTAATAATCTTTGCCCATTTCAATTTAAGCGGCCCCGTACCGGACGGTGGATAACGTCGACGCCGCTGTCAGAGGATACGATAGCGGGCTAGGCTGCGGACACGAGCCACCGATTAAAGTCCTGCTATTTCGTCTGAGCGACGAATGTCTGCCACTGTAAATAATAATGGCACGACGCTGGGCGCGATGGTGATATTTGTTTGGAGGCGTTTACTCAGTGCTATGGATCTCGTGCCGTGTTCCCTCCCTATACCCTCTTTAAATAGCCATTCCGCCCTCCCTCGAACCAGTGCCTCGCGATGGAATCTGTGAGCTCCTTCTAGAAAGTAAATGTTGAGGCACGTCATTTCCTATATTCAGATGTCTAAACTGAAACACAGAAGTCATGAGATTTGATGGACAGAAATACATTATTGAGATGTAACTGAAGGGATGTCTTTTACGTGTTTTTTACTCTAGTACATGAAACGTGATCTGACTGGTATGCACGCTCGTTTGTTATATTGTAGGCTTCTCTTGATACAAGCGTTACTTTTTGTACAAGTGTTACCTGTTGATACACATGTTATGTGCCTATTATATGTTTGTCGTTTTCTGAGAAAGTCTGAATTAAGTTTTATCTTGGTCTGTGAGTCTCTTCAGATATGGTGCCACGCTCAAGATTTCCTTACAAACAAACAAAGTATTTTGAACTGTTCGGTTCTATATGTTTAGGAACAGCTATGGAAGCCCTACAAATGATCTCACAATCAACTCGTGCTAAACGCTCATTCTCACTTGGGACGTATCTCACCTGAAAGACTAACATCCATTATTTTATGTAGGAAATCAAACATGAATACTTCTGTACTTCCTGCGCTTTGTGTTTGTGTTGACCAACAACTTTAAGCGCTTTGAGTTAAGTTGCCTCTTCTCTCCTGCTCTGGCCCAAAACGTCTAAACACAATTTTACCATTGTCAGTCTGCCATGTCGGCTGGCTTACTGTCTACGTCAGAGCGTAGGAATCAAAGCTGCCAGCCACAAATGCAGGCTACCGCAGGTCATTCCCTATAAATAGCTTCGCGGGATCTATGATATTAAAAGAACGAGCTCTACATCCCCTGATCTTGGATGACATGCAAAAAAAGACAGTAATCTAACGCACAGATATATATATATATATATATGTATATGTATGTATATGTATATATATATGTATATGTATATATATGTATATGTATGTATATGTGTGTGTATATATATATATATATATATGTGTATGTGTGTGTGTATATATGTATGTGTATATATGTATGTGTATATATATATATATGAAACACATTTTAAATTAAATTCAAATTTATTTCTATATTGCTTTTTACAAAATGAGTTGTCGCAAAGCAGCTTTACAGGAGTCATATAAGCAGGGAGTAGGCCCCTAATGAACAAGATGAGGTGACTGTGGCGATAAAACCTGAGAACAAGAAAGAGGAAGAACCTTGAGAGGAACCACGACTCATAAATTGAACCCATCGTGCTGGATGGCAAATTAGTAAACCATAATGTATAAATGCGTCATGCTTTTGCTTTTAACTTTAACTCGTTATAAAACATGAGTTTATAAGCCTTAAGAAATGACTAACAAATATTTGGCAGAGGCACTTGAATTATTCAGTGAGAAACAATTATCCTAGTAATTCTATTTAGAGTCCAAATATTAAACAACTTAGTACAGTCTAGCAGAAGAAACAAGGGGAGCTATTGGAGAGAAAAGAAACATGGTAAGTAGCTCTGTTTACAATATTCTATATTATTAATAGAGTTTAACAGAGACGCCTTCCTACAAATTAAAAACATTGAAAAACATTAAAAAATGTAATTAAAACATACAAACATGCTAAAGATGAAAATGCTTGTCAGGTTCTGTTGTGGTGCTTCTAAGAATGAAATCTGAGAAGGTATTTACACTTAACATGCGCTTGTCTTTTCTGATTACTGTCTGATGTCGCCTGGATTTGGACTCATTCTGACCAAATAAGCCGCAGTTTCACGTCACTGTACCACCTGCTGTTCATAACTGGGACGACAGCGTGCCAAGTAGAGGGGGAAACAAGTCTGATGAGCATCCAGGCATGCGGGTCAGACGCAGAGGAGAAATTCACATGACTCAGCGTTATTTGCGGAGGCATAAACACAGTCAGAATATTTCAGAATCTCCACGCGTTTGCCCATTATTGCTCGCAGACGTAATACATTTAGGCCTACGATAGCTTGTTGATGCAGACTTCTCAGCATGGATCAATTTCGTTGCTTGTTTGATAAACTGGACAAAAATAAGGACGGTTTTATATCAGTTGAAGAATTGCACAATGAGATGAGAAGGATTGGTGTCGTATCAGTTGATGAAAAAGCTCAGGTCAGTTGCCTTGCTATAAAAACGCAATTAGATAAATGCTAAATGGCGTAGTTTAAGTGAATTTTTTTTTTCGTACAGATCATCGTGGCAAACTATGATCGAAATAACGACGGACGCCTTGATTATCAGGAGTTTCTCAGCTACATGATGGACCGAGAGAAGAAGTGGGTGATAGATTTCCATGCCCTTGACAAGAATAACTGCGGTGAGTCCTCTTTGATATCCTATATTTAGGCAACGTTTAGCCTAGTGTCGCAATCTTTCCGTATGACCTGAATCAATAAACAACATCAGCTCCTTATTTTAGCGACTGAATACGTCGAACAGAAAAAATATATAAGAACAATTAACAGAAATGGCAATGTAAAATGAAATGATTCATTCAGCCCAGTTACATATGGGGCCTACATTGTCAGTTAAGTCTAGTTACATATGGGGCCTACAGTGTCAAAAGACATTTGTTGGA
>JAOXYF010000016.1:8759751-8787839 GCA_028565775.1 Sternarchorhynchus goeldii
ATTTGATTACAGATTGAAGAATACATGCCCTTAAAATGTCATTTGTAATGTGTTGTGTTAATTTAAAGTATTTAAATTATTACTAATACTAATTACTAAATTAATACTCATTTTGAGTAATATAATATGTTACAAGTTACATTTACTAGCATGTATGGTGTAAGATGCAGTAACTTTCTCCAATACTGTTACTGAAACATGAATAAAAAAAAAATGTATTCATTTGAATGAATGAATGAAACCTGAATGAATGAAATATATTAATGAAACATTTCGGGGGGAAACGGTGGTGGCCGTGTGGTTCGATCGTGCGTGACCCGGTGCTCCTCTCCGCAGGGATGCCATCGTGGCCGAGCTGGACAAGAAGATGGCCAAGAGTCTGGACGCGTCCAACACCACCTTCCTGCTGATGGCCGCCTCCATCTACCTGTACGAGAGCAACACTGACGCCGCACTCCGGGCCCTCCACCAGGGAGACAGCATCGAGTGGTTGGTGTCGACCAGAGCCAGTAACGATTTAACACCACAGCGCCACAGTTGTTCCCTGGTCTTCCTGACATCCATTTTGTTTGTTTGTTTGTTTATTATTCAGCATGGCGATGACTGTTCAGATTCTCCTTAAACTGGACAGAGTGGACATGGCAAGGTATGCAGTGGTTTCCTAGTCCAGCACAAGGTTGACATGTATTACACATGAGAGTTGGCCCTGTTGAGTCAGCAGGTTATTACTTTGTTTTTATATTGTACCTCATGATATGTAATAATAGCTTGTCATTCGGTTCTGTGCTGCATGTTGCAAATGTGGGTTAATGGATACATAGAAAAGAGCTGAAGAAAATGCAGGAACAGGATGAAGACGCGACCTTGACCCAGCTGGCCACCGCCTGGGTCAACCTCACCACTGTGAGTGTACACTACCACACACACACACACACACACCTGGGTCAACCTCACCACTGTGAGTATACACTACCACACACACACACCTGGGTCAGCCTCACCACTGTGAGTATACACTACCACACACACACCTGGGTCAGCCTCACCACTGTGAGTATACACTACCACACACACACACCTGGGTCAGCCTCACCACAGTGAGTGTACACTACCACACACACCCACACACTCATTACTTGTGTGTTTTCTTTGTGTGCTTTTTTCTTTTACTTTCATGACACACTGCATGCATTTGTTCGACTCCAGTCTGTATATAACCCTTGTTGAACGCTCCATGTTCTCAGATTCATATATAACCCACTCCTGTGTTTCTTTATTGGCAGGGAGGAGAGAAACTGCAGGATGCCTTCTACATCTTCCAGGAGATGGCCGACAAGTACTCGCCCACTCTGATCTTGCTCAACGGTCAAGCCGCCTGCCACATGGCCCAGAACAAATGGGATGAGGCCGAGTCCGTTCTGCAGGACGCACTGGACAAAGTAAGAGTCTTTAATGGCCAGGCCTGGTCCATGGAGGGCCAGAGTCCAGCAAGGCTCGGCTATACGATCCACCCCACCCCGGGGGAGGGGGAGGGGGAGGGGGTGGGAGCCTGGGATCTCCAAACCGTGTTGAACTTTGGTGTTTCAGGACCGGAACCAGGCACGAGAGTTTTAACTGTTCAGCTTCAGCTGTGAGACACGTAATAAACGACCTCCCTGTTCGGCATTTCAAACCTGTCAGAAAAACAAACACACGCCACTCAGGAGTTTTTTGGTTTTTTTTCTTTCATCACAGGACAGCAGCCATGCTGAAACGCTCATCAACTTGATTGTGTTGACGCAGCACCTGGGAAAACCTCCTGAGGTGAGATCACATTTGTTTCCCTCAGCGGGACTCTAAGTGCTTGTGTCCGTCTGTTGGAATCTATGCGCAATGCTGTGCAGAGCTTCTGTGGGTTCTGTGGGACAGTAGTTGAGATCCTGTGCACCATACAAAAGTGTTTTGTTTAATTATTTATTCTTCCTGAATACATTTTAGTTGTGAGCTACCTCTAACCTTTTTCTCCTGTGTTCTCTACAGGTTACAAATCGGTATTTGTCTCAGATGAAAGATGCTCACAAATCACATCCTTTTATTAAGGATTACCTCGTTAAGGTTGGTACTAAACCTGTAAGTTCTTTAATATTTAAAGCAAGAAGAGTGATTATCATTACTAAGTCTTGACGGTGACTGCATCCAGTTGTAGCTCAGTAATGCCCATGATTGCAGCCACCGAGTGAACGGTAATTGTGCACATTCTCCAGGTTGCTACTTCATCAGTGGATTACAACCATTGGCTTAACGGTAATAATCGGGTTCTTGACGTAGCCTTTTTGCGACAGTTTAACCATTTGCATATGCGCGCCCCTCACAGGAAAACGACTTTGACAGACTCGCGATGCAGTACGCTCCCAGCGCCTGAAACCCGCTCACCGACTCCTCCAAGCGCCTTTCTCCTGAAAAATGATATCAAAACACATTTGTCCCTGTATATTCGTTGTCTGGAATATGTTTGGAGCGCCCTATTATTTGTACAAGCATTCCTTTATTCTGGTTTAATAAATCGCGTTGTCATGTGATTGTACCATTGCATCCTTTTTGTTTTCTGTATTCTGCGTCTGTATGGTTGCAGTTGTGCAGTATGAAATTGCGTTTTTGGGGTCGTTTGCCCTGTCGTACGTTTCCAGAGCTGGGCGTAGAGGAAGCTAACCAGCTCATTTAGAGACGTTTTAGCGCATTGAACTGAGCTGACCGGACTTTTCTTGAACGGTAATTATCTGATATTTGCTGAGGATGGTGGTGTGAAGTGGAGCAAGAAACGTATTTGCTTAGTAAGCTCTCTCTTGTGTCGTTTAAAGTAAACATCTACAGTTGCATTAATTACAACCAGGTGTTCTAGTCTAGGAATTTATTGGATGTACCTGTTATTTTGTGAAGCAAACATCTTGGTTATTTTGTCTTGACTAATAATTTCGAAGGTTTTGTAATCTTCAAAAACTGCAGCTTCAACATGATTAGTAACTGCTGTTTGTAAGCTATTATCCTGTTATTGAGTGGTCAAAGCTGTTTTGACAAACACAAATTCTGAGATCTCAAACGTCGAGGACAAATTGAAAAACGCATCGTCAAATACCAGCACTGTATTGGCGCTTTGACAGTGTACATAGTAATTACACGACCGGATAACGGATAATTTGTGACGCTTGAGCTATAAACAAAAAACCGGTGGAGGTTTATTTCAGTGTAATTTACTGGTGAGTTGATATTCATGGCTAATACAAACGTGTGGTACCCACTGAGCCGTTATCAAGTGAAACTTTTAATGAGTAGGGCCAGTTTCGCAGGTAAGTCCTCTAGAGACCCAGTACGTGTCTGAGCTTTAAAGCTTTAAAATTCTGTGCATTTGCTTTTTTCTTTCTTACATAATTTAGGAACAAAAATAGAATTACAATGTTAGAATTCATAAAAAATATATAATGTT
The DNA here is from genome assembly GCA_028565775.1 of Sternarchorhynchus goeldii. Lineage (NCBI taxonomy): Eukaryota > Metazoa > Chordata > Actinopteri > Gymnotiformes > Apteronotidae > Sternarchorhynchus > Sternarchorhynchus goeldii. The sequence continues at coordinate 8,763,212 of JAOXYF010000016.1, forward strand.
GTAACATTAAGACAATGTATTTCGTATAATATTTCTGTAAGGATATGCCTGTCTTCAAGGCTCTATTTGGAATGACAGACATTTGATTTCATTAGCTATCACAATATCTGGTTACAGAGAAATTCTGCTAGTATAAAATTCGTAGCATCCGGACTCTTTTTGAACTCGGCACAACCGGTCGTTAGCATTTATAGTTTATTTCCTTCACTTAGGAAGTGTCTTGAATGCCTTCCGTTATAATGCCACACACTGTAAACTGACTTCTTCGTCATGTTGGGGTTGTCATGTCGGAGAAACGCTCATTAATTGCTGCGTCATCTTCAGTGTTATCTGACGTCCTGAATCATGTACTACGTAGATCACACTGTACGAGTTCGACACCCATCTACGGCTCCACAGTTAAAAATGTTGTAATAAATAGTCTAAGTTTGTCTTATAATTTTTTTGTCTCTACTATCCAGCATCTAAGACAATGCGGCCTGACGAACCAAAATCTCTCTTCTCATTGTAGTGCTGTTTATCGACACTAGATGGCAGTACGGTAAAGGCATCTTTCTTTAAAAGTCTGCCGCTGTAAGTCAGCCAGTTGAATCTGACATTTTAAAACAAGTGAAGCTTTAACAATGACCTGAACTGAAGTCCAGCACCTTTCCCTTTTCGAGCTCTGAATAACCTGACCGTATGTTCAAAATGCTAATCGTTCACTAGTTAATCATTTGGCAAGAATATTTGTTTACCTGAATGTTTACCTGATAATAGTACGTCCTCTTGTGCAACACTGTAGCAGACTGTGTGTGTGTACTCAGCTGCAAGCTGTAGCTCTGTTTGTTACTGTAGTCGAGTTTTCTGCAAAGCTGGACAGAACAGAACATGCTTTCGGAGTCGCAACAACACAAAAGCGTCGGCCAGACAAATGCAGGATGTGTCAAAATGTCTCCACTCCTTAATCTGAGGCACACGCGTTCCTCAAGTCCACCTGGTCTCCGTAGTTCAACAACAAACATGTGCGATCACTGCAGAGTGGCGTGCGCTGATTGCATATACGCGTTACGACAGAAGAAACTAACGGTGGGAAAATCTCATTGTATCCAGGCTCTGCGGTTATCTGAACAGAACAGACAGCTGACTTGTGTTTAAAACACTTTCCTGCCCTGCCGAATAGTGAGAGGTGATGCAATATTGATGACGGTGTGTGTTGAATATTGAAAACGGCTGATTAGGTAATAAGTAATATGCAGTGACAGTCCCTCTGCAGTGCAAACATAGAGATTCATCTGTCTACATCCTGCTCTCCTCTGCACACAAAGAAGCCATTGAATGCCCTTCTGTTCTTGTCTTAGGAGCTGAACAGTTTTGCGATGGCACTGTGCTTCAGTGCACATCGAGCTGGTAGTAGACAAAACCAGCATGAGCCAGAAGTGCCAGGCAGAGTGCATTGAGGCTGCTGCATTTCTGGGGCAGCTGGAGGAAAAACCTCCCTCACTGGACCTGTTTATTTTTGAGCTGCCCAAAGCGAAATATCTCTCTGAGAAGAAAACGACCTCTGGGCTCCCATATGTACGGAGAGACCCCAGTCTTAAAAACCTCTACTCTTACAAATTTGTAAGAGTGCACTGCAGGTCAGCTTAAGTTATTTGAATAAACCAGTTGCCTTAAACCATTTCTGTTTAATAACTAAAAAAATGGACATTGATAATTTCTTAAACTGAACATGAATAGCCCTTTTACTGTTGTGTAAACTTAATAAATAACATGAATTGTATTAACTCTGTTGGGCTGGACTAAAATTGATGGACATGCATATTATCATCTCTTTGAGCACATATTTACAGACTCATCTAATCAGACTCATCTAATGTTAATAATTCAAAAAGGTAAACTGTCATATACTCTATATTCATTAGAATTGACATATTTCAAGCATTTTTTCATTTTACTAGTGTGTGGTTTATCACTCGGGTAAATAAAAAATCTCAAAAAGTATCTCAAATTGTTAATATTTTAGAAGATCAAACTGAAAAGTATGTACAACACTTCTGACCAGCATGTCCATGCATCAATGTGGCTTGGTATGGAAACAATGAGCTTGTGGCTTATATGTTACTGAGATGCTGAGATGTTATAAAGATGCTGAGATGTTACTGAGATGCTGAGATGTTATCGAGATGCTGAGATGTTGAGATGCTGATGCCCAGGTTGCTCTGAGAGTGGCCTTCAGTTCATCTGTATTGCTCAGTCTAGTGTTTCTCATCTTCGTCTTGACAATACTCCATAGATTCACCTGCTGAGTAGCTGGTGTTTCTTTGAGTTCATACATGGAAATGTGAGCGTGTCAATCCTGCCCACATGAGTATGTGTCTTTGAGTTCATATGTATTTGTGTAGCACTTTTATTGAAATCAGGAACAAGTTTTGGAGGCCTTCAGGAGAGATTGTGGATGCAGATCAGGTACAGCAGGAAGGTCTGTAACGGTAAGGCTAGTTTGACAGGGCAGACAAGCAAGAACACCCGTTCAGGATCAAGCTTCCATCAGCATTTTTTGCTCTCAGTTCATATTAGAGTTAAGGTTCATATTTGGACTATCAGTTCGTATCAGAGTTAGAGTTCATATTTGGACATGGAAAAAAAGCCCATCACATCTGCAGTCTGCAGACAGACTTTATGTAGTTACTGCATCTATATTAAGCATCTACCTGCAAAAATGTAACAGCCAAAACACCTTGTAATTGATCTAGCAGAGTTCCAACAACGTGACGATTTGTTCAGGCATGCCTGAAGCACAGCAATTAGAGGAACTCAGAATAGATTACAGTGGAGGGGATAACTCTGGACAGGCCCTCTCTGTAAAATGTGGTGTTTTTCAGCTGGTGGGTAGGTGGAGATGTCAGTAATTCTTAACGTGCCATACAGCTGTGATTGTAGCATGTATTATTAGTTGTGAGATATTGAGTGTCACACAAACCTATAACGAATGCTATAAAAGATCTGTTTTTCAATACAGAGCTCAGGTCACTGAAAATATCAAATCTAATCTAATGTAACCATCAGAGTAACTGGATTTTTTGTTTTGTTTACTAATAAAATGCAATACATTTGAAAAAAGTCCATATAAGTATAGTATATATGAATAAATTCACCTGTTCTCAAATATATGCACAAAAATACAAAAAATGTTAGTTAGTTAGTTATGTCAACAGTTCATTTTTGAACAGTGTTCGTTTTTGTTAGTGTTAATTTAGTATCTTAGATGACTCCAAACTTTAGTATAATTTAACACTTTTTTTCATTAAAATGTTCATTAAAAACTGATTATCTAGGATCTGACACCACTCATTCCTTTTTTGATACCAATATTTAGAAATGCTGATGTTTTCTTCTAGAAGTATCTAATTACAGCAATGCTTTGTACCTGGAGGAAGTCCTCTGGGAAAAAAAGCTTGTCCCTTGCCTTTTACTGTATTTTAGTACTTCAGTATTTTCTTATGACAGTCTGGTGATCATCATGCAATAAAAAGTTCCTTCTTTCCCATTTTCATGGATGGTTTATGGAGGTTACCATTAGAACTGCTGCCAGCAGTTCAGAACCCAGTTCAGAACCCAGTGTTGTTTTATTTTCACATCTGTGAAAAAAGCTTAGGTATTGCATCACATATATCCTCACAACTACTTAACGCAGCTGAATTTAATACTGGTCATCAGAAATCTGCAGTTCTCACAAAACAAGCCTTCACTGCAGCTTTATCTTTCTTATATTTTCATCTCTCTAGAGCCCATTCCTTACTTTGACAGCTTAAGTATTTCAAGACTGTCAGTAGTCGAGTCTCTCTGGATAACTTATTTCTGTTTATTTATTTCATTCTCCCAGTGAAATGGAATGGTTGTACACATTTTTCATCTTTGTACAATCAGGGAATAGCTGGGTGTTCCAAATGGTTTGTTGAAGTTTTGGTTACAGATGCATTGTTTCTAGGTATTTCTTTACTTACTTGAGGAAAACACTCACTTCATTGAAAGTCTTATGTCCTGTGACATTTCCTAGGGTGTTATAATGTGCAAACACACTCTCTCCATGTTACACTATCATTTATTTTTATGAATCCCTCATAAGTAAATATCTCCTCCTTCAGTGGCTCAGGGAGCTCTTCTGAGCTGTACATGAACATACACACGTAGAAACTTACTCTTGCGAATTGCTCTGTGTTCTATGTCATCAAATGTGAAGTGCTCTAAGAACGAGTGCTGTACTCTGGCAGGAGTGTAAGTAAATTGGTTTTCTGCCAAATCCACCTGTAACGACAGGAGGGTGGAAAGGTCATGAGTGAGGCTTAAGCTTTCAGAAGGATCCTGGTTGCATCCCTAGGGAACAGCATTGTGGCGGTTTTAGAATGGGGGAATTACGAACCTCAAAGGGGCACAGACGCTCAGAATTGATCTCTAAGCTCACAAAGCCGTGCTCTGTGAACTTCCTAACCCCAGGTGCTGCTCAGTGGGTCAGAAAGCAACTGGGTGATTCTCATTTTACCAGAGCCAAATCTTCTTGAGAACTTCTGGAACTTTATTACATCCATATGTTTTACCTCCTGTTTAACTTGTTTATGTAGTACTTTAAAAGTGTGAAAAACTGAAAAATACGACTCTTCTATCAGGGATTACCTTTGCTGAGGTAATGAGGCTGCTCTACTTCAGATAAATTGACTAATTTATTCTGTAACGCTATGATAGCCTATCATGTTACTATATCTCATGCGTTTTATTTGTAAATGTTCTAACTCACAGATGTTTGCACAGAGTTCACTAGAGACTCATCATATTTAATCAACCTTAAAATATGTAAATTTATGCAAATTCTTATATTCATGTTGTAAGAGTTTTCTGTGCTGGTATTCATCTGTCCTTGCCCCATTTGTTTTGACCAAGTATATACGGGTAAAGGTATAATGCAAATTAAAGTTAATGCATTGTCATGCCTCAGTTGGCACCCAGCCAATCACACGCATACTTCTCCACCAATCACAGCTCTCAGTCACTTTCTTGGGCCCAACCACCTGCTTAATAATCATCACCTGTAACCCATTTCACAACCCCTATTTATTCCCACAGGAGCCTCTATCAGATACTTTGTTTTAGCCTGCATGCAGACTAGCGCTTAGGAGAATGTTTTTGCTACATTGAGAAGATGCTTACTTTTATTTTTATTATCTGTCAGCAATATATAAAACCATAACTGGTTCCTATACAATAGTTCACTCTGTTTAATTAATATTTACGCATTAACATTATATAATGCTATGGAGAAAGCTGAGCTTCACACAGTTCAAGGTAACAAGGGGTTTGTTAAGCTAAGTAGGTACATAGCAAACCACCTGGGTGTTGCTAGGAAGCCCTGCTGTCCCACAGAGTTAAGAACAAGCAGTATGTTTCTCAGACTGAAGGAAAACAGGAGATGTGATCGCAACTCATGTGTTGCAGAACAAGTTCAGTTGCACTGAGCATTCATTCAACACACACCTACACAGATCACGTTTGACCACAAATGTTGTAAACTAGAGTCCATCTAGTTCCCTACAAATCTGTGATTCTTGAATCCTGCAGTAATGTTTCTTTTTAAATCACTTAATTTGACATGTTTGCAAACTCCCAAACATTATCCTGCAGCACAAATTGTAATCCATATGTATTTTAATCCATTTCCAAGACTTTGAACATCTCACCAAGAAGTCAGCATGGATAATGTTGAGGAGATTTACTGTGGCCTACTGTCATTGAAGATAATTTCACTGATTTCCCTTTATACTGGCTTTGAGTTAGCAAGCTTAACATTAGAACAGTATTACATTTCCCACATTGCTCTAATCTGACACTGCAGATGACAGAACTGCTTTATAATCCTGATTTTACTCGAAATTTTGAGAATAAACATAGAAAAATAGTTTTGCATCTATTTAAAAAAAAAGTTTAAATGTATGTGGAAGAAACTACTTGAGGCTTTACAACAGAACAACAACTAAATCAGCAACTAAATCTTTTTCCAGAATGAAGCACTTTGATTTGATGAATTTGATTTATGATTGGAAGATCTTAACTAATTGTGTTTATTGTTATAAAATGTTACTAAGTATTCTTACAAACCACGGATCGTGCACATCAAAGGAGTCTGTGGATAAAGGAACCGTCCCTGCTGCATGGGGATGGTGTGGAGCCCAGCATAAACTCCTGGTGAGGGGTATTGGTGAATGTGTGAGGGATGCATGGAATGTATGAAGCACTGGGGTGTGGCTACAGCCCTTTGCTTTTACAGAGGTCCAAATCAACATATTTCAAAATGGTTGCACCTGTCAAAGTAAAATGTATTTATATATCACTTTTTACAACACATGTTGTCACAAAGCAGCTTTACAAATATATGGGTCCTGATTCCTACTGACCAAGCTGGAGGTGACAGTGACAAGGAAAAAAACCCTGGAGGCATTAAGGAAGGAACCTTTGGAGGACCAAGTCTCAAGAGAGAACCCATCCTCCACTGGGTTCTCCATAGTAGCTCACTGTATTGACAACACAGAATATCCCAGATGAATATCTCAGAACATCTTTATTTGTAAAGAGTTTTGCTAAATTAAATCCACATTTATTTGGGAATGAAAAATTGGTACACATTTTCACAATGAACTGATATGGCAATCAATTAAATTAGGCCAACACAAAGGCAACATAAATGAATTGAGGCAACACAAATTTTCTATAAACCCCTTTTCTATTTATTTTCTGTGCTTGTTTTTAATAGAAAAACTGAGTGTACGTTGAAATAGTTTATAAAGAAGCTGAGATATTCAAAGTATTGTCATTCGGGAGAATTCTTTGGACAATTTGACAGTTTTAGAATGTACAGATTTATTATCATTTAATTATATGAGTGAGCAAGAGATTTACTTACTTTGTCTGCGGGGCAGGACGCAGAAACTCTTATGCCTACGTGCTCTGCGCTTACAAACTTGTCACACCATCTCTGCATGGGCCATCCAACGCTATTCGCTTTAAACAAGAATCGAGCCTCATACTGTCACGTGACGGGAGGGGCGGTCCTGCCGAACACATCAGCCAGTAGGAGTGAACGTCAACTGAGGAGCTTTGGGAAATGAGAATAAAACGTGAATAACGGTACGCTACAATATTTAAGAAAATGCGTCGCTTTCTCGGTGTCGTCGGACGTTCGTGGCGCAAATGCATAAACGAATAAACACCACAGACTGTATGTGTTTTCGTCCGTAGACAGACATTGGCGAATTGTAAGCTGTACGTTCACGTTTACGATGGCCTGGATATGTAAGGTAAGTCCATCAACAGAGGTTTTTGTCTTTTGCAAAACCTTCCCATCAATTTCTGTTATCCTTTTATATCACTCAGTAACCACAAGCTTGACATATTTGAAACATTTCCTTCACAATGACCCACGGAGCAACGAGGCTGTGTATACCATATACTTCATCTTCTTGTGATTTGCTTAATACGATCTATCATAAGCTCTTTGAAAAAGCGACTGTCGCATATGTTCAGGGCAAATACGGCATGTCTTCTGATGAATTAAACAATTTTATGAGCTTATTAGAACATATTAGTCATTACGTAGTTATTGCGTTGCTATTCACATATTATATGCTATAAACTGTTATAGCAACACTTCTGACCGTCCAAGCAACAGTTCTAACTACTTTTTCAAAAATCTAATATATTGTCACGAGTGTAGCGCTGCACGAAACGTTTGAAAATTGGCCTACGTGTAAAACAATACTCACTAGCTGCGGTTCAAAATAGATTCAGAAAACAAACATGCCCGTCTGTGGCCTAGATCTCCAACACATTTGTTCCTTATTTTGGGTGGTGTGGGGTGGAGGTCGGCTCCTCAGTTTTTCCCCTGAAATTGTGGAAACCAGATCTCATGTAAATAGGATCGCTGATCCATGAATTTTTGCGAGAACAATCGCGATACAGACTCGTCACAAGTTCCAAGTGAGTTTAGTCGCACCAAACAACGGTTATTGACAGTTAAGCACAGACTAGTACAAACTGTTTAATTTGAATTATCATGGGCTTAAAGGTGTGTGTCTCCTCTGTGATAGGAAAGCACAAATACATGCTGAATGCAGCCTTTGGTCACAAGGCTCCACGCCTTCCTGATTTACCGTCTTATTAAGTTTTCATCAGGCGAAAGGAACGGATAGATTTAAATAACGTACGCTTTACAAATTAAAGTGGGAGTGTGACCCGTTTCCGCTTTGTCTTAGTGAGACATTTCACTGCTATTCTTACCAGTAAAAGGAAGCCAATTGAAAAAGTGCTTCCCTTCCTGAACCTAAATATATTTACATATAGACTTCTTGGTTATATTTGGACTTTGTTGTCCTATTTGCGTGAGGTTGTGGACAGAACCTGATGCCAATCTAAATATATCTACTATAAATTTGTGTGGTGCTTGTGTTCCATGAAAAAGAATAGAAAGTCAATGTACTTTATATGCATTTTCTACTTCACTGTTGTTGTTTATACTACTGTGAAGAAGAAAAGCATTTTCACCAGTTCACACCATGTCCCGCAATATGATTAGGTAGTTTTCCAGTCTTTGCTACATTTTATTATAAAATTTATATTTATATATTTATATTTATATATTGTATTTATTTATATTTATTATAAAAGTTTATTTAAAAAATGACAAAAACAACATAAACTGACTCCACAGCTTTCCGCTATCTATGCCTACGACTAATTTAATAATTCAGGAGTTGGAATTTACTAGTTTAATTCATATCTATCTTGAATAAGTTTGGGCATTTTTTTAGCAACCTTCAGTGTTGTTTAGTCACACTGTACCTTTGTGAACTGAAAGTGCAGTGTGTGTGTGTGTGTGTGTGTGTGTGTTAAACAGCAGGGCTGTTGTGTGAATGGCCTCAGTTTGTTTATCAGTGCTGTGTATGACTAACATCCTATGAACCGTGACGTTTTCGGAGGTGAGATAAAGGCATCACATTGTGCCTCACAAAAGAAGACGTGCCGTACCCTACGCCCTTGTGTATCTGTCCTGCTTGGTTCCTGCCTATAAATAGTGAGAGCAGTCGTTAGGCCTGTCTGATTAACAAGTGTTCTTGGATCTGAAAGGACATGCCGTTGTCTGTCTTCCCGGTTAATTCAGGCCAGGGACATCATTGCAGTCTGACACGCTGCAGTCAGACAGCAGACAGGGGAAGAGTGATGAAGATCGACTATTGAACACGGTTCCTGTAACATTTATGACTTTGGTTATATTACCAAGAGCCATTAGACCTAACAGCAGTGTGGATCAGGTATTGGCCCCTTATTGCCATTTTGGTTCGTTTGCTAGGGTCCAGGGCTGTTTTTTGTTGTAAATAATATCTCATTTTCTGTATATATTAGTATATATATATATTACATTTTCCTACAGTTTTACATGCTTCTTAATATTTCTGGATGATATGGTAGACCAGAGGAGGTTTTAACCATGTTGTTTTGCTTGAAAAAAGTATGGTGGCCTTGTGATGGTAATATGACCTTCATCTGATGCCTAGTGCGCTCTAGTTTTTTTTGTTTTGTTTTTTTTAGTCAAATCATGAAAATCCATCCAGCCAAAGTACATGGCCATCAGTTCAGCCATGGAACCTGGAATAACTTGTTTTAGAAGACGACAGCTGAAGACAGACGGTAACATTGCGATGGCGTTTTTTTCAGGGCCAGACCTTCATTTTGAGGGCGTTCTTCCTTGGACTCAAGCCCACAAGTCTTGGGTACTTACCCAGTGCACTTCTGTGAACCTGGTTCAATCTTAGTGGATAGTACTTCTGCCATTGTTTAGTTGTGAAGTTTGAATGTAGTTGGACTCTGGTAGCAGTAGGCTTACTTGATCCCTGGTTAGGTTTTCGATGAGGATTCAGCTAGATTTTTTCCCAGTGATTCCAGTCCTTGGCTGTTTGCCCCATTCCCCAGACCCCCCATGGCAGAGATTTTCTTGGCAAAGTCTTCATCTTGAACCTTCTCGCATAACTTCTGTATCTTCGCTGTGTACAGTATTTCTGTACAGTACTCCACACCAGACATCCAGAACATACAGTATATGTATGTTCTTAAAACATATATTTAGGAAGCTTTAGTTCTTGTGTCAACAGGGACATGGTCTTGTAAGTCGCTCAGAGACAGCTACTCGAGGTCTTTTGCATTGGATGGGGTTGGAAAATTGCATCGGAAAACGGGCCGTGTGTGTCTTTAAATTGTGCTATAGCATGTCCAGAAGTCTGGAAAAAGTTTGTAAACTTTCATTTTCTTTTTTTTTTATATTCTAATTAAAAAGTGCCCATCAAGATGTAAACATATTTTTTACCTGAGTGTTGATCTTTGTCACATCACCCACTTCTTTATGGAGTGACAGTGTTTGTCACACTACCTGCACCTTCAGGGAGTGCACCCTGAAGTGCACAGTGTTTGTCACACTACCACACCTTCAGGGAGTGCACCCCTGCACTTCACCCTTGAGGGGTCACACCCCTGCCCCTCACCAGGGGTTTACAGAGCACCCATTTCCCCCTTCCCCAGTGTTCTCCATCACACCCTGCATTTTATGTTTTGCTGTGCCTTGTTTTGCTTGCTGATTGGACGGCTGCACAGGACCAACCCTTGAACGGGCCTTCGGATGAATTTGGACACTTGGCTTCAAAGCAGCTTACTGATGTCTGAGACTGATGATGAACTTCCAGGGATTCTTGACTGTAATCTTCTGATGTCCTCCAGTACCTCAGTGCACCTGATCTAGCTCTTGGTCAGTGAGGTGGCTCATGGAAAACCAGACATGCAGATGAGTCAGTAAATGTGTGATTGGGACCAGGGAAGTGAAGGTGTGCTGTGACTGGTGTGTATTTTCTGTGAAGGTTGACTTATTACCGTCTGGGGGGTTGGCAGTGAGCTTTTGTGACATTTCTAGTTATGGCATCAACTTGCTCACAGTATTATATTTTAATACTATTAAGTTCCCATTTTAATGGTACTAAATATGTGTATAATTCAATGTTTTGTATTTTAAATAAATAAAATAGCAGGTAAACATAACTTTATGTAGCATGCGATTCAACTTGGTAACAAAGTGCAACACTGCAGAGAGCTGAAGTATGAGAGCTGAAGTATGAGAGCTGAAGTATGAGAGCTGAAGTATGAGAGCTGAGCAAGCAAGCCTTTTAGTGCCATTTCACAAAGTCATCTTTTCTCATTTTCTTGTATACTTTGCAAACGCCTGGGAAGTGGTACCTCAGCGGCTAAGGCAAGTAACTCGTAGGTAGTTTATATTGAAGATGGCTGGCTCAAGCCCCTCCTCTAGCAAAACGTTACCTCTGAAGGGTCCCTGAGCACGTCCCCTAAAACTCAATTGCTCAAGATGTATCCAGTCACTTTAGATAGAGGCGTCAGCCAAATGAAAAACTTAGTTGTTCCAGTTTATTGCTCCTGCTTACAAAGACGGCATACTTCCAGAGTCTAAGCATGGGAAACCTCTGTAGGTAGAAACAAACTCTGTAGTTTGTTTGGCGGTACCAACCTGGACTAACAGCAGGTTAGACTGACTGTTGCATTTTATATGAAATGTAATAATGAATGAATGAAATAAGAAATGTTACATCTGTCAGACACACCCCTGGGTCTTTTCATACAAGATAGGTCATGTGAATAAGAATTCTTATGATTTTTATGAGACTGTGGGACATATTTATGTAAATTGGTGGTTAACATCACTTTGCTCAAATTTCCCCTTTAAAAGAATAACCAGAATTTATAATCTGAATCCACATGTGTTATGGATCTGGTGACTCAAGGAGGATTTGAGCATTATAGTATCTAACATGTCACCATTTGCTTTCAATACTCCTGTTCGATTTGATCCAACATGAATTTACCAGGCAAAACTACACCTGCGTGTTTTACCAGGCAAATCTTCCACTGCGTTTTTTTCAAGATACCACTGCAGTTTTTTTTTTTTTTTTGCTAGTTCACTTAATGAAAAGGGTTTAAAAGATTCATCATTTACATGTGCTGGCAAATTCACCTGTTAATTGGTTCTTTCAGGGTCCTAAGGTGTGGCACATGAAGCAAAGCTCTCTACCAATTCAGGAAATGAGGCCAGGCTTAAAAGGCTAGAGGCTAGTGGGATTATCCTTCCACCCTTATCCATCCCACGAGACGGAGACGGATTTGAGGGACGAGGCATCCAGAGTCCGTTTGGGTGACACTGTCGTATTGTCCACGGCATCAGCCTAGACTGCATTAGTGTAGTATTAGTACTGCGTGTTAATAGGAACACTGGGCCCAGTAATAACCTTGCATTGTTTTGAGAGCTGGTTGGAAAAATTAGATGGCTTGGGTGAGAATGCCATCTCATTTTCCATGTAATCTGACTTGGGTTGGTAGCAGCGTGACTGCGGTGTAAGTGGATTAAGAGGAAGTGCATGAAAGCCGGGGAGAGAGCAGACAATTGCTGTCGCCCTCGTCAGCCTGGCATGAGGATTTGCACTTAAAAGCAGTGCTGAGTGTGTGTATGTGTGTATGTGTGTGTGTGTGTGTGTGTGTGTGTGTATGTGTGTGTTTGTATATGTGCACAACCAGAAGCTATTCCAGTTATTTCAACTACTCTTGGAGAATCAAATTCATTTTCACATCTGTACATTTGTGCCCTTTTCTGTACACAGTTTATATTGCAGCCTTCAAATACAATCTCAGTACAAATAGCTTTATGTTTATCTCTCTCTCTCTCTCTCTCTCTCTCTCTCTCTCTCTTCAATCTCATATATATTTATCTCATATATATGTATATGAGATAAATATATATGAGATGGAAGCAGGGAGGGAGGTACAAGTGTAATGGAGGAGTGTCTATTATCCGTAATATTTGACTCAAAAGTCAAACTAAGAGACACAGGGTGGAGCTAAAAAGCAAAACACTTGATATGCTGGTAGTAACACCGAAGCGACGTGAGAGAGCAGGGCTTGTGAGACAGCGTGTGATGTGAAGCACTGGAGGAGAGTACCTGTGTGCTATAAAAAATAAGGTACAGGTGCTTGAGACACTTAACAATAACCAATAAAACGATGACTGGCAGGGGTTTGTGGGCCTGTCCCTCTGGCTGGGTGCCTGGCGCACCGGGACAGTATATTTTAATATGGAATGATCTTCCTGCTGTTACATGCTATTGATCGAGTGGAGAACTCAATAAAGACCGCTAATGTAGAGACTCTCGTGCAAATATGTCACTGATCTAATTTTCATCATTTTTACGCATAATTATCTTTCTGTGGTTTTATGCTGATGGCTTCTAACTTGAAAGCTGACATGTGACCAAAATAACAGTCATAAAGCAAGAAATCTCTGCACAAAAAGCTGAATCTGGTGATGTGACTTGCTGTATGCACAGGAAAACATAATTTAACCTTGTGCAGGTATGGCTACTGCAGCTTAGCCCAAGCTTTTCACTCTTGGCTCTGAGATACGCAAATGCAAAAAAAAAAAAAAAAAATTGGTGTCACTTGTCATTGGCTAATCATGGCTTTGATCCCCAGTGATGCCTGTGGTATCCCTGGTCATAATTGGCTGGTTGAGTCAGGTGGCTCCTCCCTCCAACCTTCAATTGCAGCGCCAGCCAATCTGTGTGTCTGCTTGTGGGAGTGGTGGAGCTGGCGGTTCCCGCCCTCTTTTATCCTGTCCAGTGAGCTGTCAGGTGATGTTGCCTTGGCAGCAGTTTGAAAACAGGTAACAGTGGCTGGAGTGTTGGAGGAAGCATGTAGTAGCTTTCACCCGGCTGTGTGTGTATTTTTAAATATCAGGAAGTTGCAAAGAAATGGTATGTTGTCATATGGCAACACCGTGTAATAGAGGATTACTAAGTGGAGTTGGAGATGACTAACATTGGTGGAATATGTTGATAAAACTTGACCTTTATTACTTATTTAGTTGCAATCTTTAAATACTGAGTGTGGTGAAGCAAGTCACACAAAAAATGTATCTCACACAGTACAAGCTATGGCTGCTATTATAAAAGCCAATGTCAGGTTTTACGTTGAGACACTTCAGTACTAGGTGGTGAAGGTTGCTCACATGCAAATGTGTCCTCATAAAAATACGTATTCCTCTCGTATACATATACGAGAGTACAGTTAGGCAGGGCGCTACAGAGAGGAAATGTCCATGAAGGCTTCCTGTTCAAGCCTGGGCTGATAAGAATTGAGAGCAGTCCAGGGGCAAGTGTAGAGAACTCCATGAAAGGTGTTGTCGTAGGAAACTGCAGTCTTTCAGTGCACCTGAATATGCTCCCCTTGCAGAGGTTCTGTAATCATGACGACATCTCTGAATAAGTGGATTCAAAAGTCCAGTCAGAGTTCTGTTCTGCCTGTCAAAAAAATATAATGTAAAAAATACACCAAAACTGATGCTGGATGCTCATGAACACTGGAAGGTTGTAAATGTTGACTAGAGCCTGAATGGCTGTGCCCAGCGACATATCAGTTTGTTCCTTTGAGCTCAAACGCACTTTGAGCATTTGTGGTGCTGAGCAGTGTTTTTCTTCATTGGTTCCAGGTAGCTGCTTTTCATTATTAAGTCAGACCACCCAGGCGTGTGATAGACTTTTTAAACTTCATGCAACTTTTCCCTGTAGTTTTTCAGAACGGAAACAAAATACTGTATATATTGTTGCAATCCATTTAAGAGATTTGCTCTTTATCACTTATGAGATAGACTACTTGAGAGCTGTCAAGATGATATATAATGGACTAAAGAACAACTAGTGCGTTTTTGGAAACACCATTTGAAGCCATTTGCTTTGGGGAAATTTTCCAAGAGAAAAGTTTACATTCGCAGAACTTCTGTAGGCGGAACAGACAGTGGCTGATAGATTGTGATTGGCTGGAGGTGAATTATAAATCAGTCTGAGGGGGAGCAGAAGGCCAGAATTTCCACTCCTGACGCAGGTCTTAGATCAGTGGGATAGAGCGACGCGTGCCTGGAGCAGGAAGGCAGATGGTACCATTACTCAGTGCGGCCTGTAATTTTCTCTCTGTCAGCTGCTTCTTAGACTGTGCCATGTTTGGACTGCTTTGCAATCTGATGTAACTGAGTGTGGAAGAGAGATGAATGGTGTTACCCCTAACAGCCTCTCCACAAGGGGGCTGAACTGACACTGCAAAGTCTGAATTACAGCAGCTATTGCCACCCGTGACCCACGTTTATGAGGCCACTTATTTGAGCGAATGGGTAATTGGTGATAAGCATCATACTGTCCTCCCCAAAACATCCCTTTTTGCGTAGGCACAACTCCAGATGTGAATTCAGGCCTCCGTGGTTACCTTGTTCATATATAACAGATTTATTTTGTAATTTTTTTCAGTATTTAATACAGAGTACACAATATGATACTTGCCATCAATATGTTTACTGAACGTTGTGGTTTGTTACAATTGTGTAAAACTATACTTGGGAGGTATATACAGCCAGACCACAAAAAGTAAACTGAATTCCAAATGTATAGCAGTGTCCTGGGCCACGTAAGGGCCAGATTCTTGGGAGTAGAATATCCATGCTGTGATCTCAAGCACAGGAGCAAGGATGGAATCTGATGGACACATTTTGGGAGATTCATGGCTGCTCACTCTGAAGTCACCTGGGATCAAAAGAAATTCTGAAATTTGGCAGGATTTTTAGATTTTCATCCTTTTAAATTAGCATTCCAACAGGCCAGATGGGCACTGACCTGGAGTCCTCCTGGCACGCGTTTTGATTTTCGATTTACGAGGTGTAGAGTCGTGAAAGCTCTCAGACACGCAGAGTGGTGGTTGTGTCACGAGTGTGCAGGTGTGAGGCAGTCAGAGCTGCAGTCCTTGGCCTGTGTGGGTGCTGAGATAGTTAATCTGGTTCTCTGCAGTCTGAACTGAACTTGGCCCTGACATCTCATCACCTGCAACTGCTGCACGTGCCAGGAATCGTCACGTTGCTTTTCCGTAGCTGTGCAACATATTATCAGCTTCCTTATGGGGTCCTTCAAGGAACTTTTAATCTTTTTGAGTAGCAAAAACATTAAAATACGAGCTAGCAGTAATTAAGATACTTACAAAAAACTACTGGAATTGTGATGATTCATCCAGAATAATGCTCACAACAGCACCATTTGATTCAGTTGAAGTCTTCTGTTTTATCCAGAATAATGCTCACAGCAGCACCATTTGATTCAGTTGAAGTCTTCTGTTTCATCCAGAATAATGCCCACAAGAGCACCATTTGATTCAGTTGGACTTAGACTTGGATTTGGTACAGTCAGATAATCGGACAATTTAAGCATCTTAAGTAGATTTGGCTGATGGTCAAAACCTTATTGTTTGTCCAGTTGAAAGTGTGTTCTGTGTCATGCAAACAAGAGCTGGCTCTTTGGTCTTGGAGTTCAGAACACTTTTGTCACCTGAAACACCTGTAGTGCCCTCAGCCTTTGCATAGATGACCTTCTACCCTAAATATTGGATCCAGTTTAAGCAAGATATCCAGTTCATACCCAATTTGCCTTTCATCCTCTTATAACCCTTTTCCCTGACTGATTTTGATTATCTTTTTTTCTGCCATGACATTCATTTGGAATTCAAATGTAGATTCTGCGGACTGTAACTGCTTTTTCTCTTACTTTTGTGCATGAGCACTTCCTTCAAACTGAGAAACTATGAAATTCCCTGTGCCAGCTGAAGTAATGGTTTATCAACTGACTCTTTAACTGCTCGTGAGAGATGCGCTTTACTCCAGTTAACAATTTTATGAATGTTTATGAACGTTCAGGAGTTCCTGGGATGTACTGCATCTCAGTCTTGCTGAGGTTGAGCTTCTAGTGGTCAGCCGTTATTTGTGAAATGATGTCAGCGAACCATGCTAAGATATGACTGGAAACCTGAGTGTTGGAAGGTGGGAAGGAAAGGCATATATAGTGTCAACAGTACAGCAATGGTAGGAGAAACCATGAGAAGATATTACATCACCAAGAGAGTGAGTATAACAAGAGAAGACGACATGGCACTGAGGAACACCAGTGAAGAGAATATGGATTGGATGTGGATCCAGTCCAAGTTACCTGTTAGGACCACCCCTATCTGGATAGGACTAGAACAGTTTCCATGCAGAGCCAGTGAGCCAGAAGTTGGAGAGAATGTTGTGTTTTATTGTGTCCAGTGCTGTCCAGAAGAATCACTACAGATGACTGTTTAGCAGCAGGAAGCTCCTCAGTCACTGCTATGAAGGCACTTTCTGTTGGATGTGCTGGTCTGAAGTCTGCTTGGGATCTCGAAGCTGAGTCTGGGTGAGAAAGAGAGACAATTGATTATCATCTCATTCAGGAATGTTTGAAAGGAAACAGAGGAGAGATACTGGTCTGTAGGTGTAGAGAGTGGTCTTCCTTAGGATTAGTACCTCTCTGGCAGTCTTGAATTTGGGAGAAACATGTCATGAGGATAATGAGTTGTTGATTATGGTAGCCGTGCAGATGGTAGGAAGCAGATCTCCTTAAACTACCTGGAAATGAGTGGAAGGTTTGGAATCCAGTAGGCCTGTAGTCAGATTGTTGGATGTCAGGGGTTGAAGGATCTTGTCTGTTTAGAGAGGAAAAAAAACAAGCCAGAGAGTTAGATGTACAGGTGTAAATACTGGTGGGAGGCATGGGAAGTGAGGAAAAGGACTGGGTGATTCTTGTAACCTTCTCCTCAAATAGCTTACGAACGATCACGATTCGATTCATTTTACCACCAAAGCCACAGGATTGTGAGTTTGTAAGAATGTGGAGTATGCAACAGCACAGAGGACCATCAGATTATTACTTGATTGCATTTGACATTAGCTAGTTCAGTGTTTTATATGTTTATCTCTAACTGGGCCAGATGGCCAGGTATAGTTAGCCTTCACCAGTAGGAGAAAAACAATTGCTCGGATTACGCCAGCAGGCTTCCTCTGAGTATGGCACCAGGCTGCATGGTAGCAGATTTCCTGGTCTTCATTAAAATATAAAGCCAATCCGGTGTAATGTATTAACATGGATGACTAGTGTGAATATTACACAAAAAACAGAGATTGGCCGTTTTAAAGGCTCAGTCTGACAGAGGGACTAAGTGGTTTACTAATCACCCATTGAGCTTGTTGAGGTTCTCCAATCCTCAATTGATACCATATTTAGCATCTTCTGGAAAACACAACATTTAAAATTACGCTAAATGCAGCCTTTTAACAGAATTATGGTACATTTGACTGTCAACCATCCAGTGCAAATGCTGCTTCACAACAAATGTGTTTACTTCAAGTAATTAGTTCATGAATTTTTAATAATTATTCAAATACTGATAACACTTCTCCAACACATGCGAAAATCTTCTTCACTTGCAAATCCAGCCACACAAGCCTTGGGAGCACAACTGTACAACAAACAAGATGTTATTAATGGGATAAAAATCTCATGAATGCAGGAGGCTCCAGCTAGCATACAACATATGATCTCTATTAAAAAGGGAAAAAAGGAGGGTAACAGGCTATAATATTTATATCGCTGGTGGTCAAGCCACTCTGGGTTGGATAACCTGCCTAGAGGCAACATTATCTGAGTACGTGCAGACCGGATACAATATTACTACAAAAAAGTATAGTTATAACAAAGCCCGCAGCTGTTATCTCCAGAGACTCCAGCAAATGCGTCCTTTCTTGCTATCCACCTCGTACTGGTATCAAGTGCATGTTAAGCTAAGGCCATTTTGGTTGTTGGTGATGACTGTTGCCCATAGGCTGTGCGGTGTGTTCTGTCTCTCTGGTTGGTCTTCGTCAGTCCTGTTTTGACTGTTTGTACATGTTGAATCAGCCGTTAGGGAGCCGTGGTTGACCGTAAGGGAGAGTCTCCTGATTGGCTATTCAGTCTGAATTTGACTCAGAATGAAATAATATAGACATAAACTGCATAAGGATTTCTTTAGTCACACTGGGCTCTGATCTACAGAGGCAGTATGCTAGGCTAACAATATATTTTTCAACACAGAGAGTAAATTTGTTGTGTTACTATTTAGAGACCAGGTGGAATATTTGTCATTACCTTGATGTTACTGTATGCAATTTTAAGCAAGGAAAAAGCTCAAAAAATGTTGGAAACTCGCTCAGAAGTCTGAATACCCATTATAAGAATAGCCATTATAAGATGTCAGCACCTTCTTATGAGAATCAGCAGTTTCCTTTTGAGTTATGTTCTTTTAAACCGGCAAAAACGCATCTACGCTCATCAGCTGTAGCCTGTTTGATGTGTAAATGTACACTAGTGTCAAGAGATGCGCTGACAGAAGGCGATTGTCAGTTGCTTGCATTTGCCGTAAGTTCTACAGTGTTGCTTTGGTGTGCTCCTATCCTTACTGCTTCTCCTGCCTCGTTGAAACATTTAAAAAAACCATTTTTGTTTGTCTATTCTATTCAGAATGCTGCGTAGGCTAGTTTTCATCTCTCACAGTCATTTTTGTTCTTCAGTGCTTCATGAACTTCCATTTTCAACCCAGGAGAGCACAGTTCAGTGGTGAGATGGAAGGACAAGGACAAACAACTGTATCTTTGTAGTGCATCACGCTACAGAAAAAGGCTGGATGAACTGCAAGGGCTTTTTAATGTTTTTTTATTGAACGTGGCTTCGGCCGATGAGAAGGACACACACGATCACGGTCTCAACAGACAAAGAGTCAGACGACAGTCAAAGACCGACAAAGACGTGGTGACGTGCACACGCTTAAATATACACACCGTTAACCAGACACGGGTGAAACGAGTAACGATAACGCGGACTGAAAACGAAACAGACAAGCGCCACGCCCCACAACGAACACTGCACATGAACCCACCTCCACGCAGACACGGGAAGAGGCAGGGGCCTCCACCGTGACACCAACCATATCTGCTCTGTGTATCTAGTTCAAGTTCAAGTTTATTTATTTTTATAGCGCTTTTAACAACAGACGTTATCTCTCATCCTACATCCGACTCTACAGCCACCTGTGGTTTAAATGGCACCTAATCTAGCTGGGATGTTTTGTTCAGTCCCAACATTTAGGGATTAATGTATGTTCTTGTAAAAACAACAACAACAAATAAACAAATAACTGTTTCGCTGTAATGGCCTACACAGTTCCTGCTGCCTGACTTCAACATTTCGTTTTTGGTGAAACGTTTTTAAGAAAAGTGTTCCTAAGTATTCACCGGAGTGGAGTTGACCACGTCAAATTGCACTTTACTATAGAGGCAAGGAAGAGCATTAAAATGTATTTTTAGTAACACCATTGGCTTTTGAATGCTACCCGTCCACAAGGGGCTCTTTAACTAGCCTAAGGGGCTCTTTATCAAGCCTTTGGATAGATTTGGTATAGGTCAGCAGTACTTTTATAGTCACCTGAGGCCTGCCAAGGGATGCTGAGAGGCGTGAGCCCAAAAAGGTACACAGGAGCACAAACACTAAACTGTAATAAAGGATGTTGTAAATGCTTTTATTTATGAGCACTTTAAGACCACATCCTTATAACTATCAGTAAAATAGCTGGTCAGAGGGAAAAAAAAAAGTTCTGTTACTAACAAACGAAATTTCAACATGTTCTGGCTTTAACCAATATGGTTGAGTCTTTGGTAGCTATGTAGGTAGCAGAAACTGTGTAATCGGTTAGATCAGTCTTCTGTTTGCTTTCAGTTAGGAGCAGTCTGAAAAATAAAAAAGCTTAATTCATCACGAGGACTGATGAGAGCTTAATAGGCTCCCTGAAGACTGCCACTTTATATACATCTGTGGAGTGTGGAGAGTGCGGGCTGGCCCTCTGGTGGTGATTGTTGGTGTAACACTCTGGCAGTTTAAATGAGCTGTCGTTATTGTTATGCGTTTTTCATACAACAACCGTGGCTGAAGACATTTATGATAGTAGGAGCGCAGATATAAATTTTAATACAAACTATATATTTATGTCGTTATTAAAGGGGTATTACTGTACCAACATGTCTTCAGCAGCAACAGTGCTCCTCAGATTCAAATGAGAAAAATATGTTAGCAATTAAAAATATACAGTTTTATTACTTAGAAACAGTTTTATTACTTGGTTTGCTTGAATATTCATCCAGAATGAAATGATTAATAATAACTTGACATCACAATGAAATGTTTTGGATAGGGGTCCACAAGCTGTTGCCTTGTTTCCATTTTCAGGGCCATTGCAGGTTCTCTAAAGTCACTTCTGCATGGATTACGAGGTGCAGATTTGTGCATCAGATTTTCAGTCGGGGTTCAAAAGGAATATGTCTGTACACATCACGGTTGTTCTCTACTTATTTTACAGGCCACTGCAAAGGTGCCTTTAGGCACTTTGACCTCCTGGCCTAAGTGGAAACATTCAGATTCTACTCTCCAATTGCATCTACCTGTTTTGACTGTTAGATTCTCCTTTGACTGCAGCCTCTCCTTTGACTGTTAGATTCTGTGACTCACCGCACAGGAGATCTGAAGGGTTTTGTTGACCAGGAAGCACATAACGTCATACCGAAAAATACACATAAAGGATCGATTAGTCTTTTTTACCATCCAAAAAGTAGCAAACAATATTTACAAAAGTGAATATTTAATTTTTAACTTTTTTTTCTACAATGTGCAGCTCATATGAGATGAAGAATCAAATTGCTTTGCAGTCCTCAAACGAACCGGATTAAATTCCATAGGGCGGATCACTTTATGAAAATAGATTTATTACAGACTCTCTGAGACATCCCCACCACTAGGTGTCAGGATAATGGCTGTTTCATAATGTGACGATAAATCAATGGAAAAAATTACATATTGCTCCTTTAAACCACTCTGGATGAAAGAATATGTCAATCTAGAAAAATGGAAATGTTAATCCTGAGAAGATCCTTAATAGAAGTGCACTGCACAGTGTGTACATACAATTAATACATTCATCATGGTGGTTTTGCAGTTGATATACTTGGTGATATGAAGCTGATTTTGATATTTTAATTATGAGAATGTTTGAAAACTATTATTAACTTGTTCTGTTTCTTTTTCTCTGTGTAAATTTATTTCAAAAGCTATTTTACCAGTGACTCATAACAGTTAGTCATCAGCTGAATTATCAAGAACTTCATTATATCTGTGAAGTGTGTAAAGATCAGAGGGTTCCATAAATTGTTCTCATAAATTGACATTGGACATGTTCAGTTCCAGAAAATTTGGTGCTGCCTACTGATGGCATTACCTTAAAAAATGTTCTGTCTGGTCTCTGTGAGCCATGAGTTTAGAAAGGAAGTGATACGATTAAATCCATTTTATCAGAAGATGAGGTTTTGTTTATGTTTTTCTTCCTGTCTCATTTCCTCCGAGAGCTAACGAGTTTGCACGGTCAGAAATTAGCAGGGAAAGGGAGAGAAGAGGAGCTCAGTAAATATTTCTCGAATCCCTGATTAATTGAAATTGGATTTTAACAGCTCATTCGGCCACAATTGAGGGAAGCGCCAGGCGAGGCGAGTTTGCATTGCTAATGTAATTTTCATCGTTGCCAGGGCATCGGGGAGCTACCTGGTAACATTTTCTCACAAGATGTCATTATGCTGAGCATTTGAATTAACTGTCAGAATCATTCCTTGCACAGGTTTAACATAAATCTGGCTCTTAATCATTTTTTACCCTAAATGTCAAGGTGTTTTGGGAATCTCCAAAGGTCAAAATAACATCCAGTGAGAAGGTGTGGAAATGGAAGTAGGTTTATGCTGTATTATGCCAGCCAGTGTATTCAACTTGTCATGTGGCTGCACTACTAGTATTTCGATTCAAAGACATTTCAAAGCATTCAAAGAAATTCAGAGAAAACATTCAAAGAAATGCAAGGTCTTAAAGGATTCCAGGTTCTTTTCTTCCTACTGCAAGACCAATTCATGACCAGGGAACATCTCAGTCCAAGCGTACCAGTATCTTGTTTATTTATTTTAAAGAATCTTGAAGCTTTTGAATGTCTGATCGGTGATCGGACTTGTCTGATCAATGCAAACAAGTCTGAGTCATTTCATTCATCAGGTGGGACATCATGTACGCCATTAACCCCCACCCTATAACTCTGACTTACCTTTTTCACAAATGTGTCTGTCTTTTAGAATATACAGCTGCACACACACACATAGAACTGGCTGCCAGCATGCTGCCAGCCCACTGCGTAGGATGTCAGTGATGCCTGGTGTCCAGGCGGTGGGTGAGTGGAGATCGATAGCTGCTTAAATGAGGTTGAGAGAAAGTCCAGGAATAGCCTGGTCCTAGCAACCCCCCCCCCCCTCTCCCCACCCCACCCCACACCCATCACCTTTCAAGGCTTTAACTGGGAGTTGTGTTACTTGAGAGGGCTCTGTTAGCCATTACAGTGCCAGAAAGCCTTTGCTCCTCAACACTATAAAACTCCCTGTCAGGCCGAGTCATGAAAAAGAACAGCTTCACGCAGAGTCACCGAACCTATCCAATTGAGCTGTCTCTTGCCTCGGGAGGAACCTTGGTTTTTATGGAGTCTTTAGAGCCAGGGAGTGAAGTGGAAGGCGTATGAGTTTCTCACAGAAACTACACATTATGCTCTGTAAGAAGGGCTGTAGAAAGTCCTTTTTGTAAGAGAGGATTCAGTTATGCTCACCGTGTAATCTCAGTTTCACTCTCTAGAAGTCCCTGCCGAAATTACTGAAAGGGCAGCATGTTAGGGAAAGGACAGCATGTTACGGAAAGGACAACCTGTTACGGAAAGGACAGCATGCTACGGAAATGACATAACTTCAAACAATGTCTTGTCCTTTCCTCACTTCTTTTAGAAATGATACCTATAAATTGCAACTCGTGTAGCTTGCTGTCTGATTCGGGAGAGAAAGGGTGCAGGCGCAGGCCATGCTGTTTGTCAAAACAAACGGCAATCAGATCAGGGCCAAGTTTCCCCAGAGCAACAAAGCTTGCGGAAATGGTAGCGTGACTATCGTGCCGAACGCTCTCATTTAAGGCGATCTTAACGCTACAATGCTCATGGCAATTGGACGGCAGGGGTCTCAATCTGAAAAATAACAGGCAGACATTCAAATCCAGGCTTTTTTTTTTTTGGTTTTTCAGAGACAATTTGTCAGTTTTCTTGATTTGTCAGTAGCGAGAGGCTTCACCAATGGATCCCTCCAGAGAGAGTTAAACACAGAGAGGTCTGATGGCTATGGTCGAGGTCTGATCTGACGGGTATGGTCGAGGTCTGATCTGACGGGTATGGTCGAGGTCTGATCTGACAGGTATGGTCGAGGTCTGATCTGAAGGGTATGGTCGAGGTCTGATCTGAAGGGTATGGTCGAGGTCTGATCTGACAGGTATGGTCGAGGTCTGATCTGACGGGTATGGTCGAGGTCTGATCTGAAGGGTATGGTCGAGGTCTGATCTGACGGGTATGGTCGAGGTCTGATCTGACAGGTATGGTCGAGGTCTGATCTGACGGGTATAGTCGAGGTCTGATCTGAAGGGTATGGTCGAGGTCTGATCTGACAGGTATGGTCGAGGTCTGATCTGACGGGTATGGT
>JAOXYF010000016.1:8787939-8810629 GCA_028565775.1 Sternarchorhynchus goeldii
CGAGGCCAGCGAGCCGCAGGTCCGCCGTGCTGAAACGTGGCCCCAAGGTCGGAGGCTCACAGAGCTACTGCTAAATGCGACAAATGCGTGCGTTAATGTCATGTTGCGCTAAAGCCCTCTGGTGGCACTGTTTTCCTCTCTCCTTCATTTCCTTTCACCCCCCGCTCTCTTTCTCATTCTAATCCCTCTTCGACTGAAAGGCCGGTAATGGGTGAAATTGTGCAGAACGTGAGCCCCCGCGATGATTATCCCGATTGATAGTGGAATGATGAGGTAAGTTATATGTCACCCGTGTGTAGAAGTTCGACCCCCCTCCCCCCTTTGCAAGCCCTCATGATGCCCCCAGATTTCACAGTCCATTCTGCCATGATTTGTGGCTTCAGATTGAAATCGAAGTCAAAGGATTTTTCCTCTTAACGGCTCCCATCCTGCCCCCCCAACGCCATGACAAGAAATGAGAACGATCACATGACGGATGTTCACGCTCTCGCGTGTTCTGCTCCTCTCTCTTTCTCTTTCTCCCTCCCTCTCTCCATCACCCTCTCCCTCTCTTGCTCTCTCTCACTCTGTCTCTCTCCCCATTTTCTGCCTCTCTCTCTGTGTTTCTAATTCTTTCTTAATCTTTCTCTTTCTCTCATTTTCATTCTCTCTGTTTCTTTTTCTCTGGTATCTTACAGTAACTGCCCTGACAACCTTAACAACATCCCAAGTGATTTGCGCAAAGTCCACTGTTTGCGCTCCACTGAAGTGTGGGTCATTGCATCATTAAAGGGCCCTGTTGCTTAAGGCACCATTATGTGCCATATAATCTAGCAATTAAAAACAACACTGCCCTATCAACATGAGAACCTTTTACACAATAAGATAACTATCTTCATCCTCTCTGGGATTTTGGGACAAAGCTTTTCTTTCTCACAGTATCTACAAATAAGATAGTGATGTAACACAATGTAAAATAATGGAGGGTGAACCCTAAATGGCCAGTTTCTTTCCCCTATGTGTGTCAGTGCAGGGTGTTTGATGTGTTCTTGGGAACGAGTGCCTCAACCCTTCGATGAGACGTTTGATGTGGGACATCTGAGCTCCTGTGCCCCCCCCCCCCAACATGAGCCTCTTTGCCACGGCGAGCATCAGGCCATCAAACGACTTCAAAGCCCCCCTTGCACCTCTGGCGCCTCCCCTTTTGCACTGATTTTGGCTCATGCCGCTTTTCATTGGTTTCGCGACCACAAAAGGTGGCATTTGTAATGACCTGATGTTCTCCTGGTGTAATAAAACATTAACCCTTTAGGTACTTTAGTGTCTGCACTGTGGACAATAATTGCCTGGTGGAATGAACAATGGTGGTTGGACAAGAACCTCTGATTGGGGCTTGTTGGTTGAAGGGACTTTCTGGCCTTGAATCATAATTCCTGTCCAACATGTCCTGTTCTCACTGCTGCCTAGAAAATAAGGTTTGAAAACAGGCTTGTCCGTGTTAAAAATGAGGTGACTAGTTGTGGTATTACTGTCAGATGTGGTTACCATATCGTGACATTGGGGTATTATTACTGATCCAGTTGCTTTTCATCTTGTAGTGTTGGCCGTGTTCTGCGTGAAAAAGTTCACAAAGCTTTCAAGTCTTCACTCATTTTCCAATTCCATGAAATCCTGAACATAAAGTCCATTTTTGTTTTGGGGATTGAAAACATTTGAACAGTTTTTGGGCTTCAAGGCCCAAAAAGATTTGGCTTGATTGCCCAAGATTTAGGCTTTGTGTGGAAAGAGGTACTTAAAGCTGATTCCCAAGCGAGACATTGCTAAATCCGGTCCACCACACAACTCGTGTTATCAGTTCATAAAAATGTCATCTCCCAAGTGTCTGAAGTGGTTCTGGTCAGTCTTTTCATGCCAATTAAATACAAATGTCATTACACAGACAGACTTAGAAGATGTTTGAAGTGTTGTAATACCATTTCGCAGTTCACAAGCCTATATTCTTTCTCACCCAGAAAAAAAGTATCATAGCCCAGTTTAAAATCACTGTAGTCAACAGGTCAGATTTTGACATTGCAGCAGTGAAGGTCTTTAGACTCCCACAATGTAACACCAAAATGTACAAGTGTACACATTCACTGTATCGTCTGCTAGAGAACCTGCCATCTTGATGTGGCTTTTGGCTAGTAAATAGTCCTGACGACCTCACAGTGTTATGTCTCGCATGTTGTTAGCTGATGTCATAGTGTTGACCTTTGCACCGCTAACATCACAGAGGGCAGAAACACACAAATGAGGCTTCTGTGATGTTAACGATTTTGCATTAGTGTTAACATTATCCCACAAATATGTAAATAACATCAGTTGCAATAATACAGGCCAATCTATAATCTATATATTGCAATATGTGGCAATATAGTACATTTATCCACACCATATAGTCCTATTATCTTAACAGTGAGAGTAAATTTTTGCCTCTAAGTAACTAAAATAGAGAACAGAAAAAATAAAGAAGCGAATTTTTCTAGCAGGAGACTGCTTAAATGGAACAGTCTCTTCAGTGGGAACGGTGATTGATGTTATGAGATGAGGCTGAAGGGCCGGAAGCTTCAGGTGTAATGGGCAGAGCGTCCTCACTGGGCCCAGCGGCCTCCAGCGCGGCGTGGGAGGCTGTCTGGAAAGCCGTCCGCATTCTCGTTTTAGCTCCTCGCTTCTTGACCCAAGTGGCTTCAAAACGTAAAGCTGTGCGCTTTCCACTCGCCAGGCAATAACCTGCCTGCTGAACTGACTTTGACTCGGTTGGGCTCATGTCTGGAGCCTCGTTCATGTAGAGTGCAGGGTATAACATTGGGAGTTAATAACTTAGACCTTCAGGGAGCAGTTATTGACATTATCATGACCATTTATTCTGGAATTTCCTTGTTTTCACTTCCTTATTATTTGCATGTTTTATGGTTTTTTTTAACATGGTGTTTTGATCTAAAACCAAGTAATTTTCATACAATTTCATACATCCAGTGGTTCTCCTATTGAGGCTGCCGTGGATAAGAACCCTGAGGGCTGCAGAGGAGATGATCTCAAACACTTTTCTCTCTCCCCTTGCAGAAAAGGTCAGTGATAGCGAGTGGTCTGGTTGTGGCAGTGTCCCTCTTTGTGGTGGTGGTCAACTTCTCGGAGAAACCTCGTTTTCTGCTGCCGCCCATGTTGGGCCAGGGATTCGTCAGCCGCTGGTCCTTCTCCCGACAGCCGCACGAAGCCTCCCGGGCCGGACACCCTGGCTACGTCAGCGTTCCCAAGCAGGAGGTGAGAGCTACACCCAGACCCCACCCTCACGTGTGTTCAATTCACCAATATTAAGAAGGCAGATCATACTCCAGATCTTCCTTCTAGACGATTTAAATTATGGAATCTCAGTGTGTCTGCTCTCGCACTCTTGTCTCCGTCTGAAGGGCCTCTGTTCGGAATTGTGTAGCCTGTGAGGCCAATAGTGGCTGAACCTTGTAGGATTTATATCTGTATGCTAATGTTTCTGCACTGATATAACCCCTGGAATGGGCTATTTGCTTAAATGGTGCGTTTCAGTAATCTCTACGGTTATGTCTTTTACCTAGAAATCTACCTCTCACCATATTAACATGTATCATAACTTTATTACTGTTTGATCCCCCTACCTATCATGTTATTCACAAGAGAGTATTGATGGCTAACCTGTATGAAAGGTTAGAGCCCTGTTTTTGCATGGATGGCTGCCAAGACTGCAATTCGCCTGGCTAAGGTCACCAGGGTGGTTGTCCAAGACAGACCTTTGATTCATAGCAGCATCGGGATGCAGTGTTACTGCCTCCCTGTAAATTATCGCTGGGAGTAGTAGTGTAGCACTTTGCCCATGGACAAAATAGATCAACACTTTATTGCCGTGTCTAAAGTCACACTGACTGAGTGGTTTATTATGGGACAGACTGCTTGAAACAGATTTGAGGCTAATGATGATCACATTTATAATGATGATCACATTTATAATGATGATGAGTTTGACTGAATGAGTTTAATCAAGGTTGCTACTTTTTTTTTGCTGCAGTAGATGGCGGTAGATGAATCAGAATCTTACTTGATTCATGTAGATGAATCAGAATCTTAGTTGATTCATGTAGATGATCAGAATCTTAGTTGATTCATGTAGATAATACATGTGTTTTGAGGAACTGGCTGAACCCAGTGAGACAGTGTCCAATAATGAACAATAAACACAACACTGTGGCTGCCAAAATCTAAAGAGCCACATAAATACCCCCCTGCCGTAAAACTGGCACATGCTCGGGCACACACTCACCACATCTTTGTTTTTTTTGGGAGGGGGGGGTTTGAGGATGATATTTGGCCCTCATCCTAATAAAATGGGTCATACATGCGTCGCCTGCCATTATGATGTCATAGTCCACCTTTCAAGCATGGAGCTCTAAGAGCGTCAGCACAGGTGTTTTGGTTGGATATCGGATCACCAGTGTGTGCCTGACAGCCCATCCGGAGATGGATGCTCCGTCCATTGATGCGCTGGCGGTTCAGTGGTTCAGTACCAGGCTGATGGAGGCAGCTCCTGATTTGTTGTCTACCGTGTTTTCAGCTGTACTTGGTCATCTGAGGCTAATTGACCACAGACGGACCAATCCTTGACGTTTCAGGTCTAATTGACCACAGATGGACCAATCCCGTTTCCAGGTCGTGCTGCTGAGCAAACTACCGTGAACAGGACTGTCGTTGCTAAGGAGAAATTCCTTGCCATGCAAAAATGCGAATATTTCTCTAAATGCCTTATCTTACTATGCTTGGAGGCAAAAACAGTGTTAAACACTTAGAAAATATATATTTTTTGCGTTTGTATATCATTAGTGATATAGATTTAATTGGCAAATCCATTATCTGTACTTACACTGAAGAATTTATACTTTTAATTTTAGTTTTGTTCATTCATTTTTATACATTTTTGCAGTGGATACTAATGGTACACTAATTAACACAGTAATGTTTTGCTGATGAGTTTAATATTACTGCTTTGCTATTAAACTCATATCTGGCCACATGTCCTTTATGGCACTGGAATAGAAAGTTTCTTCAAAGATCATTCAAAAGATTTGTTCCTTATTTCATATTTCTACATCCTTTTCACCCTGCTGTCAATTTAAGGATTTAAGTTTACTGCAGTGTAACCTTGATATACCTTTAAATTCAATTTCAATTCAATTCTGTGTCCTGGCAAGGATACACATGTTATTTCTCAGGTTATTTGTAGTTTTGTCAGGATTGTTAGTTTTTCATCACTTGATCTTGTCTATATTATTATTCCTTGGATATCAGAGAGCTTTGAACCTCCTACGCTCCCAAAAGGAGTATCAAAGCCACAGTGATATAGGGAGAATATGATGAATATCAAAATGAAAAACACACAAAACTATAGAGTGTTGGATGTCTGGGTAAAAATAATTATTTAAATCAACAAAGTTGAGAAAGAGATGAAGAAATGTACACTATAAATGCACATTTTTCACTTTTACATTTTGGGATTTTTTTTTTTGTTTGACAAAGGGGTTAAAAATGTAAATGTAATCATTAAGAATGGTTTGCCAGATGTGTTCAAAGCCTGTTCTTAGACTGAACAATATTGCCAATGGAAATTCTAGAATTCTAGACTAATCTAGACAAAGAAATGATAAACAAAAGTGGACCTAGTAGTGTACCCTGATTAAACACTTTAAAATAAAATATCAATATTGTTGAAGCAATTAATTTCTGCAACAATATCAAAACAGAAATGGGTAGGGCTTAGCAATTCTGATGCAGTAAGTCTGAGCATGTATGATAAGTTATAGAAACAGACATCAGGCCGGTAACTATCATTGTACAATTGTACAGTTTTAGAATTGCGTGTTACTTCTGGGCTACATACGGAAAGAAGGGTAACTAAAGTATCAAAGCAATGGATAAAGGAACAAAATGGAAACTTTTTCTTTTCTTTTTGTTTTAAATATATTGTGCACGTGGTCGAAAGGCCGTGCTGTAAACCGCTGGGCCCGCCTGGGAAACCGTTGATGGGTACACACTCGGTTCTGACTCGGCACTCGCCTTGTGCCTTCAGCCTTATGTATTATTCATAGCTGGTATTCAGGTCCGTTCAGGTAGGCCCAGTGCCGAACGGTGGATGCGTTTGATGCAGATCGCTGGCCGAGCTCTTACTGTCTGGAGCGAAGCGATTCTCGCCGGTGTCTTTGAGGGTTCCAGCGTTTATAGATCGACACGGTCTGTCCCCTGAAGCACTAACATCAGGACTTTCTTTTAAAATGAATCCACTGTTGAACTGACATTGAAATGATGCATGAATGCATTGACAAAGATGTGGGGATCTGAAGCACCACTGTCTTAAAGCAAGATGCTAAAAATGGTGTAGTTAAAATTCAGTTGCTAAGTCACGCTATGGTCATGCATAGGTAACTATTATAATGTAGTCGGTGTGACTATGTAACATTATAGGACATATTTTGTACTGGAGCCTGTTTTTACATCACAATACCATTGTTTTTGGACACTTTTTTGATTGTTTTATTCAGGTTTTGCCTTTTATGTCTTGAACTTCTTTGATCTCTAAAATATTGCCATAATTTCCTAATGACAGTCCTATGCTACAATATTAAAATAAACCTCATCACTTTATGCCTTCAGCATAGAATTACATTTCCCCGCTGTGCTATAAACCCCATTTGCTCCTGTCATATAACCTATAAGTGTTTCTGGCAGTTTTCCAGGATGGAGTTATGGGTAAATGTGAGCCAGAGTTGATATGCAGGAAAATGCTGATTTGGCAGTTTGTAGGGATTAGATATAGTAAACTTTCTGGCTACACATTCAAATGTAAACAGAAGCCGCAATATTGCAAGGTAGGAGAATAAGTCGATAGGATCTCCGTTTCTCGAGTTCCACATGCTTCTTGTTCTTTTGTGCTTGTTTCCAATTTATTGTCCGAATTTTTCCCATTCAAACACGCTTTTGTGAATCCAGTTTCATTGTAACATCAACCTACAAACTACAGCCATGATAAATCAGTGTCAAACTGCAGGTTGCAAATCGCCCCGTTCTGAGTGTGTTAAACAGAATAATCTGGTTTTCTGATTTATAAATCACATATGGAGAGGTTTCTAGTGTGGAATAGGAATCCAGAGGAATCCAGCATTCAGAACTGTATCTGTGAAATGGGCTTCAGAGTTGTAGCATGACATCCACTTTTTTTCAAGCACACCACCCACTTCCAATTCCCCCTTGTCTTCTCCAGCAAATAGTTGTTCCTTCAGCAGGGGGGTCCAGGCTTCAGTCGCACATAGAAACAGTACCCCAAATCAAGTTCTTTGTTCAGTCCATAGATATACTGTGAGCATATCAGACAGGTGCGGTCGGCATTCGCAAATGGTATATCACAGCGTGAAAGATGAACTGAGGTTAATGCTCTGTGCTGGCCAGCCCTGTGAAGAAGGTCCCCTTATGTAGACCCCTTCACTGAAAACTAATGTACTAATCGCTCCCAGTTAGTGGATAATGGTTTTTATTATCTTAATGATTCTCAAGGTGAAGTGTAGCCCCACTGGGTATAAATTAATGATGATCATCTCTGGTGCATTGGGCATGATTTCATGACATACTGTGGTTTTTAATCTAGGAGAGAGGACACACTGTGTGTGTGTCTGTCTGTGTGTGTGTGTGTGTGTGTGTGTGTGTGTACGGAATACAGAGCACTGATAGAGATAAAAGATAAGATAAAAGACTTGAGGTACAAATTATAGTCCCAGTAGAGTGGTGTTTGTAAGGTGTGTGTATATGTGTGTGTGTGTGGTGTATATTCCTGTGAGAGAGAGAAAAATAGAAACTGCATGTGCCACAAATCTTATCTTCAAAGACTGGCACAAGCCTGCCCCACTATTTTCACACAATCTCCTTTTCGGTTTTGCATGTGTGTGTGTGTGTGTTCAACACATGGCAGAGATAAAAGGGAAGATAGAGGACTGGATGTATCTGGCCACGTGTGGATATCACATTCTTCTGTCGGTTCTGATTAAATTCAACTCTGTGTGCTTGGGGAGGGGGTGGTGTTGTCTCAAGCAGCACTGTGCCATATTCCATGTTCCCTGCCTTCAGCTGCCTTGTGCACATAAGAGGTGAACTGGCCTGGTACTGGTTCTCTGGAGACAAACCCCCCCCCCATTCGTGCTCTGTGTAAGGAGGGGAAGATGGACAACGTCTTCCATAGACAAGAGGGAAGCCCTGTACATGTGCGCTGAAGAGAACCTGTCAAGTGGATTTGGGGCTTGTTTTGCATCAAATATTTTTTAGAGCAATGAAGAAAATATTTTTTATAAATCTCATTTGTGCAAACTTAAGTTATTGTAGGAGTGATTTTGACTGTAATGTTTGCAAAGAAACAAATATTTAAAACTTGAAAATGTTTTGGAGATTTTTATTTTTGGTTTTCTGCGCATTTACTCTTTGCATTCTGAAATCTCACTATGAAAATTGAATATCTCAACTCTGAAAACATTCTTTCATCTCCTTGACTATCTGTTAGAGAATTTTTCTGCTTTTCATAGTCATTTTGGTTTCATACTTCCACAAATGTCTTTGACTATTTTTTGTTCTCTTACCTTGTCTTGTATCATTACAGCACTAAACATTTATACAACACCACTTTTACAACAGCCATATATTCCTACAACATCAGTATATTCCATTATAACTCATACTATATCAGAGCTTTACAGTCAGGGAGATGTTTTTTTTTTTTTTTTAGATGTTTATATTGTCGGTGATGATGTAGGGGGTGGGATCTTGGCAGGCCCTGACTGATCAATATGTGTGGAGAGCTGTGAATATTAGACTAGGACACAGGGTGTGTTAATGCAGGTAGCTGCATCTTCTCTGTTCTATCTCTCCTCTGTTCTATTTCTCCTCTGGTCTGCTTCTCTCGACGGGAGGCTGGAGGCTCACTCAGTTCTTTGCGGAGGACCTTAAACAGCAAGCTGACATCTTTTGTTGTTCGATGTTTCTCCATGGGGTTCTCAAGAGTCTACAAACAGGGTGGATTTTCAATGGCCACATTGAGTCTGCTTGCGGATTCTGTAATAGCAATACCTTCGTAGATTGGCTAAATTAATGTCTTCAATTTTGTATCTCACATGACCTGTCCAAACGCATTGCTGTTCACATTATCAAAGCAGATGTCAGCGTTGTCAGTGACATAACACAGGGAATGGTGATGACTTCCTGCCTGTTTACAGTCTGCTGGTCAGTCTTGTGATACTGATATCCCCCATTATTCTAGAGTGGTGGTACTATGTCACTCAAGTGGTGCACACAAGTATTCATTTGGAAGGCATGGCTTTTCTGTTGGCATTCAGTGATTGTTTTGCTACATTAGTAACTGTTCGCTGCATTATGGAGGGGTTTTATAGTTATGATACTTAAGTTCAGACACCATAAGCTCATTGTGTTGCTGGCACAGAGTGAGAGGGCGTTCGGTCATCTTGCCGCAGCCAATTAGACTCAGTGTCTGTTTGAATGAGGAGGCTTGTGGGGTTTTCATTCTCCTTTTGTGGGGGGATTTTCTTTCCTTTAGTGGAGCTTAGCGGGCTAATTGTTTAAGATGCTTTCAAAATCCACCCAGTCAAGTCCAAGCTGATAACACAGATGTCTCTGGGTCTTCTGAAACAAAACGCTCTCAGCTATGCCCCTGATCAAATATATATTTATACATGTTGTTTGAGTTTTGGGCACCAATGTATAACAATTTATAAGTATTACTAAAGAGTTATTTTAAAGAGTTTATACTTTCATTAGTGAGTAATATATCAGTGTATCCTACAGTCACAGTTAAAGAACAATGCCTCTGATTAAATATGACAGCTGAAATGTTGAAATCTGTGTATGTGTGTGTAGTTCTTATAAGCTATTTAATTAAAATGATCTTAGCATACATTATTGTAACCCCGCCCTCCTCCCTCTTTCTCTCTCTCTCTTTGTCCCACAGCCTCTGAAGCTGCAGTGTGACGTGTGCAGTGTAGTGTCCAGCTCGGGCCAGATCTTAGGCCGGCGGGCGGGGCCCGAGATCGAGCGCGCTTCCTGCGTCTGGCGCATGAACAACGCGCCGACGCGCGGCTTCGAGCGAGACGTGGGCCACCGGACCGACCTGCGCGTGGTCTCGCACACCAGCGTCCCGCTGCTGACCCAGAAGCCGCAGCACTTCTTTGGCCGCGGCGGAAACGAGACGGCGTACGTGGTGTGGGGCCCGCTCCGGAACATGCGCGGCGACGGCAAGGGCGTGGTCTACAACATGCTGCGGCAGGCGGCCGAGAACTACCCGCACGCTCGCATATACATCACCACGGAGGAGCGCATGAACCACTGTGACATGGTGTTCAAGAGAGAGACGGGAAAAGACAGGTGAGAGAGAGAGAGAGAGAGAGAGAGGGGTTATATTCTTCTCACAGACCCGTCGTCTTTGGGGACATAGCTTGGCTAGTTGTCAGAGGGCATAAAGGCATACATTATACTGGTTATGTGTATTTTCCCACATACAAAAATTTGAAACATTTTTGCTTAAATCAATCATGACTTACTTTGCCTGTCTGTTTTATATTTTTTGTTATGCAGGCGTGCATACGCACGTAATCCACTTAACTTATTGAAGTTAAAGTTCTCTTTAAGCTCTAATCTTTTGCTGCCTGCTGAATGACAAAATATGTAGCCAAGAAACAGAAAACGGAGCTGACTTCAGGACTGTATTAGTATGCAGTTCATGCCCTTTGTTGCCCCCTATTGGACATTCTAGAGCAGTGCCATTGCCTTTGACGGTCCTTCTAACCATAAAAGTCAGATTTCAGATGGACGAGGTTAGAAATCTCATGCCTACTGTCATCCATCTGAGCACAGTGGGCTTGTCAACATTACTAATTCCGAAGAGCTGCTTCTTCATCCCCCCGTTTGAGCCCCCAAGTCACTCGCCCGCCTTTGTAGAGGACGGCGCCTCAAATCTCCAGCTTACCGGGAACCCGAAAAGCTCTTCTGCGCTCACCTCATCACATCGAGTCGCTCGGAATCAATAGAGGCTCAAGGTTACCTGAGTTCTGTGGCGCACTAGCTGGGTGCTAATGAGCCTCGCCTGTGGGTGGTGTGTCATTAGCGCGCGTGGGCACGCCTTTCCCGCAAACGCACGTCAGGCCGTGTCCAGCCGAACCTGAGGTTTAACTCACAGAGGGGTGGTCCTTCACTTGGCCCAGCTTGCTTCACCAGTTTCCTAAGAGAACAATAGGTGTGGCTTTAAAAGCTAATAAACAATATTCCTGGCATTGGTGCGCTGCAGCGCGGATAACAGGTGTGCTTAAAGAAGCAGAAATGATCGATCCTCATTCAACATCAGCTTCTCCCATGAAAGTACAACAAGCGGAGAGCAGCGCTGTATACAGCATGTAGCAGTTCATACTACCAGGGATGCTGGCATTTACTCTAGTTTGATGAGACAGTTTGTGGGCACAGGCGCCAAGCGTGGGTATGTGTGTGGGTGTGTGTGTGTGTGTGTGTGTGTGTGTATGCATGCATGCCTGGCCAACAGCAGATGCGTGTGTAATGTCGGGTGATAAATCAGCTTTAATAGAGTGGGCTGGTATGTCGGCAACCAGTTGGCTGCTGAGCCTCTCGCTTTGAAGACCATTTTAGGTGCTGATGCACTTAAAGTCACCGCCTGTGACAGGAACAGCGCAGCAAATGCCTTTGATATAACCTGAAAGGGACGCATATGGCTATAGCTGTAAATATACTTGAAGTGTGCGTTTGTACAGACAGATGTCTTCAACACCAGCAGGGTTATGGATGTATAAGAAAGACTCGTTTTTGGCAGTAAAGATAAACGATGGGTCCACGACTGGCCGCTGCTCCGGCGCTGGGCTCCGTGTTCTGAAAGGTGCACTCCACGGTGATGCTTGAAACAGGTGCAGTCAGAGGGGTGGAGTTTAAGGTTTCTGTGTCTGAGCGAAAGCGACGACCTCCTCCCTGTCATGTTCAAGTTGCACCAAATTGCACCCGTCAGCCCTGCTGGTGTGTTTGCTGGGAGCGGTTCTGCGAGAAATGGCCTGTGACAAGGGCTCCTTTGGCTCAGAGCCACTCTGCAATTGTGTGGTAATTTCTACAAAGAAAAAAGAAGGTAAATAACACAATCTGCTGGAATTCAGGAGGAATTCATTATTAAAATCTCCAGAAATCAGACATCATCTAAATTAGTAATTAATTTGTGTGGAAATTCATTTAACAACGTTTTTGCTACTGATTGGTATTGATTGACTACTGGTGTTCCAGTGATTTTGCTTAAGGACAGACTTGTCTTGCATGGAGAGGAAACCAAATTGAACTGCAGTCATGACAGTGAAAACACATGAAATGTGATGCACACATGACATTACTGTTAAACTGTAACAGGTCGCTTGGATCTGTTTTACTAGGAAATAATACATATGCGGTGCTTTGCATGTAAAAAAAACCCTGCTGAATTCATGTCAAAATTTGAATATAATCCATCTTGAAATGTTTTCGTGGTACAACTATATTGTTTTCCACTTTAAATGTATATGCCTTATCGAAATGCAATCATTACAGTGAACACAGTGCACGCATGAGATTATGTTTCAAAAGTGACATGTGGAAATCCGAAATTAAAAGTAAAAGATCCATTACATTGATTTAATGTTGAATTGCTCAACCTTTAAAATGTATTTCAAAGGACTGCTAGTATGGATTCTGCCGAGACGCTTTGTCGTTTTACACTGTATTGCTGTCCATCTCTCGAATCTGCCAGTTAACTGATCAAAGTTTGGGAGACTTGTCAACACTTTGAAGGATGACTGAGCATCGTTAACGGTTTCCATCTAGCGGGATCTGGTGTGGCTCCTCATTTTGGATCGGTAGCGGAGTTGACTGAGAGAGGCTGTTCTTCACTGAGTCAGACATCTGTAACTTTATTGGATGTGGCGGTGTGGACACGTACAGCGAGAGAGTTGAACGAGGAGAAGATACTTGTGATACTTTGATTAGTGTGGTTGGACTTAATGGGTTTGGGTTATATATACCTTGGCCCAAGGTCTCCTCTGAAAAGGCTGGCGGTGTGACATTGTTGGATGTTTTGAGGCGAGGCAGGATGCAAATGCTGGGCTGATCCGCATTTATTAGGGGCGAATCCACAAACAGAAACCTTATTTCATTCTGAGGTCAAGTAGCTGGGTATCAGACAAACAAATCCAGAGCATAACATAGTTGCAACAAGAATGCAACAAAACAAAAGCGAAATGAAATATATCCACAAACATGGAAGCCAAACATTGAATTAACAGGCGGTTTGAAAATCGATCACAAACAAGACAGGACAACAGGAGGTATAAATACAAAGCCAATTTGGAGAGAGCAAAATACAAGTGAACACAGTAAAGGACAGAGATATATACAAGACCAGAGCAGAGACTAGAACAGAACAAGAACAGAACCAAAACCACATGGCGCTTAAGACAGACATGGATGCAAGCCAAATAGAGTATGGTGTTACAGACAGGTGGAGTACATGTGAATTTAAATGAAACAGAAACCCATGGCTAGTCAGTAGCAAATTAACTATTAAGCTCAATATCTGGAAGGAAAGCAAAGTGCCTAAAAAATACATGAAGCATAGTTCATGAAATGGTTCTCAGATAGCGCACAGTTTGTAGCAATCTAGGAGGTTTTGTTGGATTTCATCTTATGGAAGCAGTGATGATTCAAACCTAATGGTACTTTCTTAAGAGGACTGTGTAAGTATCTGTTAAATGAATTTACAATCATGGGACTGTTAAGATGTTGTGTCATCCAGTGCCGTCTCCTCGTGGTCTCTGTGCCATCTCAGATTTTCTGAAGCGTGGCCCCAATGTCAGAACGGTGGCACAGTAAATGCGGAAACTGCCATGTAGAGCCACAGTTACCATACGTTACTCCCTCATTACGATGTCATCCCGCGTCTGCTTGTGAGTCTGTTTCTGCGAGAGCGGCAGAGGCAGAGTTCTAATCAGCGTGCCCATCTGGCGATGCGATAAACTGCAGACAACTTTAATTACCATCATCACTCGGTGTGCCAGGCGAGGCAAACGGCAGGAGTGCTGATTTAACCGCCGCCCGACTCGATGCGCTGCATGCTGCGGCTAATCAGATCTCTGAAAGGGCCTCTGATGAACCGACCGATGTTGGTGTTACGCGTCGGAAACAGAGGGGGAGAGTTCCACGCAAAATACCATGCGGTTTACACGGGTGATCTAGTCCTCCACCCCCCCTTTTCTGCCTTCTTTCTACATTTGAGTCAGTTCAGCTGCTTCCTTCCTGTCTCTCTGTCTCCGCGAACCCCCCCCCCCATGTCCTTTTAAACTCCTTTTGCTGTCTTTAGGACATGCGTTACCCTACACCACTGAGAACAGGCATAGAAACGCAGATTGAGCCTCCCGTTTCATGTGTGTTGTGTGAGGGCACCATGGTAAACTGTGGGGCAGATAGCAGTGGACAGGGGTCTTAAATCATGCTGTCACATTACCATGCAGCTCCAGCACCGCTGAACCTCCTGGTTGCCATGTCCCAACGCAGTATTAAGTCACTGTAGATACTGCTACTGATAGTGTTAAGTCACTGATCATATATCTCTACTGATAGTGTTAAGTCACTGATCATATATCTCTACTGATAGTGTTAGGTCACTGTAGAAATCACTACTTATAGTGTTAAATCACTGTAGATGACACTCTATTTGTACTAGAGTTGTGTTATTACAAGTTATTACGTTTAAGCTGTGTGTGTATCATTGTAATTGTTGCACTCTTTAATAATGCATGTTGTTGTCAAAAAGTCTTTAGACGTGACAGTTTGTTTGGTACAGAATGGGATTTTCTGCCAAGTTAAAAACTGTGAGAATATTTCAGATCGGTTACACATTTCTGCTTTACAAGAGGGAAGCTCTACCAACTACAGCTTTGAGTAACAAAGATGAGTCAGAAGTTAAAGTTAGTCCTCAAACAAATTTGCTTTTGCCTTGGTGCTACACCTTGCCTTGAAAAAAATTTAATGAAAATTTTAAATGAACAATGCCTTAATTTTTGGACATCTTTAAGATTTCTTGTTTTGTTTACTTTGCTTGAGGCAAATGCTAAGCTTTCAGTGCATTGCAGTGTTTTTTGTTCAAAGAGAAGACCAGCTCTAGAGCCTTTCTCTTCGTGCCTAATTTAACCAGGTCCACTGCCCACCGCAGGAGGAGCGCACCTGCATGTCTGTTAATATAATATGACAAATGTGATTAGGTGTAATTAGATCAACTGAGTGTTTGGCTGGAATTAACCCGCCTAAATACACAGTGTGCGCAGACAAGAAGGTTTCCAAACGGAGCTCTGCCGAACACCATGAGGAGCCAAGTCTTAAGATTAAACACGTTGGCTAAGCCACGCATGATGCGTTGCATTCAACAAGGAGCTGCTTACATAGGCAGTTTTTCTAGGCAGCGTTTGCGTGTTATTAGATAAAAGCCGTCGAAAAGAAGCTAGCTGTCTTCTTGGGTACCTTATGCTGGCCAAGTTGGAAGGCAGAGTCTCATGTATCCTTCTCGCATACAATCCTTTATTCTGTTCACTCTGTGAGAGGTCTGTGAAAACTTCAAGAAGACGGTTAAAATAATTGTTTTGTTGCTAAAATCCTCTCCCCTTAAAATGACCTCCTTAAATCCACTATTTTGATTAAAAGCTATATTCGTGTTTGTGGTTAAATTTAGTAAACTAATGTAACGCGGCCTGACAGGCAGCTCTTGTAACTGGCTGGCTAGCTAGCTGTGTAAGTCGGTCTCGATCAATTACCACAGCAGTGTCGAGAGCAGAAAAAGTAGCTGCTTCTATTTCAGGGTGCAACCTGTCAAGTTACCTGACAAGGCTACCGAGCCACGGTGAGTAAACAAACATCAGGTGTGCCGTTGTGCTTGAAGCTATATCATATAATGTCACTGAAACGCGGCATGAATGCGACGCCTGCCACGGTTCCCATCGGTTTAAAATCGTGCCCATCGAGACGGGTATCTTCGAAGGTTTGCGACTACTCCACCAGAATGGAGAGTGTGCGCCGTTCACTTGCTTGCTTTCGCTTCTGAGAACACGCTTCAGTGCGAGACATGCATGCTTTGGTTAAGATCTTAAGCATTTATAATAAGCTAACATTAAAAAAAAACCACTGATGTCTACGGAACTGTAAAAAATTTAATATCCGTTTGAAACAAAGGAGGAGTTGGACACTGGAATAGAAATGATACACTTCCCACATACTTTATTCAAATCACCTGACCTGTAAATGCACTCACTGGCCAACGATATCAGACTGGTGAGTGTATATTGTTCAAATTATACAATTCAAATTATTGAGCATTTGTGATAGAAATATGGATTTCACCATGATTAAATGTGTAACTATACATGTTAAACTGTAAACTGCACCTGCCTCCGATCAGGGAATACAAGCGATGAGGCAAAGTTTGTTTTTCAAAAAACATCCGTTGGGTCGTACCGATGAGAGGGAGGCAGCGTTTGACTACCTTGTGTCCAGAGAGGCTGCCACCTGCAAACTCCATCAAGAAACAGCTGAACTAGTTAATTAGCAGACTTCGAGATAAGCAGTGAATTGTTCTGTGTGTTGTGGACTGTCAGTAGAATGGTGTATGGGACACGCTTTTTTCTAAATCAAATCAAGTTTATTTATATAGCGCCTTTTACAACAGATGTTGCCTCAAAGCAGCTTTACAAATGTCCGAGTCCAAGCTCCCAGTGATCAAGCCAAGGGCGACAGTGGCAAGGAAAAACTCCCTAAGAGCATGAGGAAGAAACCTTGGGAGGAACCAAGACTCAAGGGGGGGGGGCATCCCCTTCTTTTAATTTTTTCTAGTGTAAACTGATTTAAAATCGAATTAATTTTTTCACTAGCATCGTAAAAGGTGGGTGAGAGTCTGACTATGCTTCATTTCTTTTGCAAATGTTCATGCTCATTTGCTTTGTAATGTCCTTACTTAAGCATATCTTTTATGCATGCCATTTATTTTATTAATCAAAGCCCTAAATTGTACTTCACCTGCCTCAATAACAAAGTGTTCCTCTCTATTTTTTCCTCCTGACTTTTATAATCCTGCAGTTAGTGGATGTGATGTCTGGTGTGGAGGTTTTTTTTTTTTGTGGAGGTTGTTTATAATGTGGAAGTGCTATTTTTTCGGTATCAGATTGGATCATCTTGTTTGAGGTGAATATTTTCTTATCCCGGTATTTACTAATGAGGTCATTCTTAGTGTGCAACCTGTCATTTATTTCCTTGGAGCGTGGTATTTCAAATACAAACACAGTGCAGAGAATGATATTCCTTTCAGTTTTCGTGGATAAAAATGCATTTAAAAAATACCATGCAAACAGGGTCGTCTCGTATTGTGTCTTTGATTCTGTACTACATGCGAAGTGTTGCAATGGGATTTAGTTTCAGGGTTTGCAACAGCTTTGTTCTCCTTTCTCAGTGGTGTGAAGTGTGTTTATGCTGCTGCTTTGAGCCACTCTAATCGTTCAGTATAAAAAAAAATAAAGACATATCCTAAGCTGTGTTGAAGTACCTGTCTGATGAATTATTTAATGTTTGTGTTGTTAGAAAATCTATTCTTTTTTTTTTTTTTCGCTGCAGCCGTAATTGCGGCAGAACGAGTGTAAAAGCCTGTTTAGTCGTCTGCAGCCGGAGATTCTTGTTAACCTCAGAGGCTGTTTGAC
Organism: Sternarchorhynchus goeldii; assembly: GCA_028565775.1. NCBI lineage: Eukaryota > Metazoa > Chordata > Actinopteri > Gymnotiformes > Apteronotidae > Sternarchorhynchus > Sternarchorhynchus goeldii. The sequence continues at coordinate 8,805,774 of JAOXYF010000016.1, forward strand.
AGTTTTCTTTCTGCAGTTCTGCTATATCAACACGGCGTCCGGTTGAAAGACCTCCACCGCGCGTGCGCCATATGAGGAAGGCATAGCAGGGCGAGGGACGTTGAACGAGGCTACGAGACACTTGTTTGCTTTCATTATTCGTATGCTGTTATTATTTGCAGTAACTCGATACCCTTTTGAGAGAGGCACTACTCAAAAGAGGTGTGAACAGAATCCCAAATGTTGAAATGATTCTGGGTCATGATTCCCCACCCCACCCCACTTCACCCCCACCTCACATTTTACCTTCGGCAGTTCTCTGTGACATCCAACATCCAATCAACCTGATACTGATCTTGAATCTCTGGGTATTAAATATTATTTTTGGGGGCAGTGTGCTTTTCCTTGGGTTTAAATGTTTAGCTTTACACAGCTAAAGAGGTTTGATTCATATTTCAGTTTCTTCAACCTGAATGTTTGTTTCTAAGTGAATATTTTCAAAAGTTTCCTTTTTTTGGTAAAACGTTATTATATTTTTTTGGTAATATTTTATATTTTTCAATGATATTTCAATCATTCCATCGTTCGCACGGTATTCTTTCGCCACAGTTTTCTGAGGCAGAAGTTTCTGAGTGTCATTAATAGGTTGATGTTATGAATTCAAACCACGCAGATCATCCAGCACTTTCATAGTGTGATTGGGAATGAATGGAGCTGTGAATCTCACACCTTATCAGGAATAGAAATAGTCCATGCCTTTTGTCTCCTTTTATAATAAAACCTAGAAGTGCTAATACAGCGCACAGCCTTGACCTTGACCTGACCTTGACTGTTTTCATGAAACTGTGCCCCTTCTACACAAATATAACACAGAATTTACTTGATGGCCACAGTCTTTGTGTTGTTTTAGTTTTCAAAACCAAACTCTATATTCTTCTCATGTGTTTTAACAGTGTCTAAAAATGTGATAAAATAATAATAAAAAAACAAATGAGAATATTTCTGTGGCCTTGAAAATTAGTTGCACCTATGATCAAAGAAACTTTTTTTTTTTGTATGAAAGCTTTTTTTCCGTGTCCCTTTTTTCATGTTCAGATATTCAAACAGATACAAACAAATGAACTCAATTAGCAAAACGAAGAGGAGGAGTGATGAAGATTCCGATAACTTGGACCTAATTATCCGTCTTGTTCAAGGCTTTTGTCCGCTGAAATAACAGTGACACAATACCCTTTGCAGATCGCTGGGAAACAAAAGATGGGGGCTGGGTAGCTAAGAGTCAGCAATAAGGTTTTCAGCTTTCACCTCTGTTAAACCCAATATGAAACCTAAACGTCTGCCAAAATCAGCTGCACGATACGGATCATCGTCGCACATCCGTCTCCAGGCAGCAAAGCGTATAAGCCTCTCTTGGACGCAAAAAAAAAATGCTGGAAAGTTTATTTCCTACCATGAAAGGGGACAGTTAAAATCTGTGACACGCTGTCGGTTTGAGTAGATAAAGATCACGACGTAAGGCTTCGGCTCTTCACGGATTAATGAACATTTGTGCCCGGGAAGCATACAGCAAGGAATCCAAGAGAGCGGGAGACTGATAAGCTTCCTTTTGATTATCCCCTGTTGGACATTTCATTTCATCCTCTTGTCTTCAGCACAGGGCTGTGTGAGTGTTGGCACTCGATCAGTGCTGGGAGGGTTGGTAGAAGAACGTCCTAACCTCTGGAAGGAGAAGAGGAGCAGAACAAGCCCCTCAGCTGTGGCTGGAAGACGATGTTCACTCACCGAAGCAATTTCAAACTAATATCACTTTGTTTTTCTTTTTTTATCCTAGAGAATGAGAAAGATTTAATTGGATTTAATATGAATTTAATTCTGGAGAATGAGAGCGATTTAATTGGATTTTAATATGAATTTGCAGGGAATACTTAAGTCTTACCCTTAACGATTATATAACTTGTTATATAACTTGTTATATAATCTTATATAAACATCCTATATGTAAATGTATTATTATATAATTATATAACTTTTTAAGGAGTTCATTCTGTCGGCTTTGCAATATTGATTACTTGCTTATTCTACTTTGCAACCACAGTGCGGCTGACCCATGTCATATGTCAACATTCCACCTTTCACCTGGTCACAAACACACCAAAACAATGTAAAAAGACCTCCCAAAAAAGTTTGGTTGTGTTAAATTCTTAAATTCTCCCATTTAAGATCCTGGTCCTCAGCTGACCCGATTCTCTGAGCTTCTACAGTGCGCTGACAGGAAGTTGGGAAAAAGAGAACAGCACCATTAGCAATGGGCTTCAGCGGATGGGACTCTGTTGACCCGGCTGGACCTACAGCGAAGAACGGAGTCATAATAAATGTTCCTCCCGTGATCGGTAGACGGCCGATCGCCCCTGAGGGTTATTAATAGATTTCACCGGAATGCGAGTAAACACAACTGTAACTGGGAGGAGCAGCCCGCCTGCTCTAACGTGTCAGGTAATAATGGCCACACTTTGCGGCATCATTAAAATAAATTGGTTTGGCCCGCTTAAGAGCGGTAGTGAGCGGAACCGTTTCCCCTGGCTCGAACACTGCAGTGGGTCTGTCCCACAGGGGAGCTGTTTTATGCCTTCAGCAAGAAATCGTAAAACCTCTGTTAGTCATGCCTATTAGGCTTTAGCAGTGATAAATTACCAGTTCTACCAGAGTCGTCAAATGGCATTCCATGGGACGATGTTCCCATTAAAAGTATACTAATTAGCAAGTGCTTAAGTAAACCTTCACACTTTGTCACAGATGTGAATCACACGGTCATTGACAGGAACCTCCCCCCTTATGCCAGCAGGTAATATTTCATCCAGCATCGAGCTGATTTTTGGGTGACCACGTGGTTGAGGCTTAAACATATCCAGTGACCAAGATGTCGCATGGGTTAAAGCTAAGTCTGATTTGTGGTGAAGCAGGTGAAAGCCATTTCCTGAGATACAGCCAGGTCGAAGTTCAGGCTCTTTTTTTTCCCCTCTTTGTCCTAAAATTGAAGCTCTTTTAAAACACCACAGTTGCTGGAGGATCAGTCATTAAAACGGTATTGTGCTTCCCCAGGCAAATCGCGCGGCACTTTACCACTGAACAAAGCCTCCACCCAGACAAGCAATTTAGGGTGTCGGAGCGACTCGGGCTGGAAAGGAGGAGGGATGGAATTAATGTGCGCGCTTTAAAGCCAGCCTGCTCCCGTCCTCACAAAGCCACCGCAAAAACGGATTTCGCCGGCGTTCCCGCCACAGACGGCCACACGAACGGCGCTCCATCCGGACGACTGGCAACTCGGGCGGAGAGCCGATATGCCCTCGGTTGCATGGGAGAACAGCTGCTGTTTATTTCCTGGGAAAGAGGTGGAGGGGGTGGCCTGCTGGCATCTGCCTCGGTTGCTCTCATTCGCTGAAGGGCTCTTGGAGGAATCGTTATTGGCTCCTAGCCGTTGCATGTGACTGTTGCTTGTGAGTGGTTACCGTGTATGTAAGTCTCCTTAAGGAATTAAACAAACTTCCAGACTTCTCTGCTAAAAATGAACAAGCTCTAGAAACATTGTCGGCGATCACTGTTCATGCAAATGTAAAGCATGTATTAATCTGTGAATCTAGCAGTTCTTGTTCTACTAGAATCTATCTCTGTTTCTGGCAGTTTTTGGCAGCCTATGTTTACTGGGGTCACCGTGTGTCTCTGAAATTAACCCCTGGGACAAAAGTCCAGTCACTCCGAGCTTCGCAGTAGCTGCTGACGCCCTCGCGGGCGTGGCTCAACGCCCAGGCCCATCCAAGATCAGCTGACGTGAACTTCTGTGTTGACAGGATCCAGTCTGGGTCCTACCTGAGCACCGGTTGGTTCACCCTCATCCTGGCCATGGACGTGTGCAAGGAAATCAGGGTGTATGGAATGATCAACGACACTTACTGCAAGTAAGGCCCACCTCTCCTCCCCGCCTCTCATATAATCTTTTATACTGGTATAAAACCAGTATCCTTTGCTTGTTGCTTTACGATAACCATAAAAAGCACCAGAACAGACATATTCTTAAAGAAGCTGGATTGCTCGCTCAGTCCGAGACACTTTAAACAAGCTCCTGTGTTTAAGTGTTTCTTAGTTGCTTACTGTGTAATTAAAATGTCCAAACAGTTCTACCCAGCAGCAGATGACTTCATTCAGAATAATAATGAGGCAATAATGAGTAATAATTCTCCATAAAAGCAGATGTGTGTTTATTTTCTGTCTATTTGGCCCTTAATGGGCTCATAATGTTTTTCCTTGTTGGCTGATGTTGGTTGCGTTATTTTTATCTTGTTTTCTCAGTGGTGCATTTACTCCTTCACCACAACCTGACATAAACCTGCCCTGTGAATTCTGTTGAACATCCGAATCTCTGGACTAGTTTTATAGCCCCAGTAGTAAAAATTTCCATATTTTTCCTTACCTATGTTTCCATCAATCAGGTCCTTCAATATATTTCAGGCTGAAAGTGCTTCAGCTTTAAATTGGAAGTATGAAATGCCTTCATCAGTCCCTCCTGGATGCTGTATATGGGGGTTTTCAGGCTAGGGGGAGGTATTTTTGTTTTGTATTTCTTCAAATTTATCCTTTCTGCGGTTAATTTCTATTTTGCAGTCCATTTCTGCTCCAGATCAACGAGACATTCCATTTTATAGCAAATCTTAGCAAGCAGCTAAGACTAAAACTGTCGGCCGAAGCCCGGTGGTCTCGATGCAAGACACTGCAGCAGGAAAGAATCTGTTTTAACATGATGTGCTGAGCCACCGGGCCAATTGACCCCGCCAGTTTTTCCGTAATTGAAATTCAACATGCGCCGTGAGATGGTGGGGGGGTGG
>JAOXYF010000016.1:8810860-8852532 GCA_028565775.1 Sternarchorhynchus goeldii
GGGGGGCAGTGAAATTGAATTCATTTGTTACACTGCGGGACTCGGCGTTCCTGCCAAGGTGAGGGCGGGCCAAATAAGCAGCGGGGGTTGCAGGACATTGTCTCCGCCCCGTGCCCAGTCAAAGCAGTCAAGGCGCAACGCAGAATCATTTCAGCTGCCAAACACTGTGTTTGAGTTTAAAACGAGGAACGAATTGCTGTGCACTGACGGATTCTAAAAAAGCCAAATGTTTTATGTCTTTTATTTTTCCTCCTCCAACAACCCCCTCCGTAAACCACCACCGTCTCCAGGTCGGAAGGTTACAGGAAGGTGCCGTACCACTACTATGAAGCGGGCAGCCGTGATGAGTGTGCCGAATACCTCCTGCACGAGAGCGCCCCCTACGGGGGACACCGCTTCATCACGGAGAAGGCTGTTTTCGCCAAGTGGGCCAAGACCCACCCCATCAAGTTTTTCGACCCTGAATGGCAGCTGTTGTGACCAAGTGGCCCCTTGGCTGGGAAAACCTCGAGCACTTAGGCCATCCACTCCTTGAATTTTTGCACAAACAAGCAGCCGGACCACCATCAGAACGATCACGCCAGTCCCTTTACATACTGATTACCAATGCTGCTTGTGTCAGTGCAGAGGGTCACGTGGAACACGAGAGTTCCTGGAGTGTCTCCAGGATGGAACCAGCGCCCTATCAGGGGGGCGATATCACATGTTTATCGGACATCCCTTGTACTCCTACAGTGTGTAGTGTGTATACTGCACTAGGCTACAGCCTGACAGTCTGAATCTTTCGTTTTCCTTTGACTGTGGCTGTGGACAAAGCAGGAAGACTTCCTGTGAAAGGACATCACCAACAGACATCATCAGACAATATCATCATCAGACAATATCATCATCAGACAATATCATCATCAGTCAGTATCATCATCAGACAATATCATCATCGAACAATATCATCATCAGTCAGTATCATCATCAGTCAGTATCATCATCAGTCAGTATCATCATCAGACAATATCATCATCAGACAATCGGCAGCAGCTTTTAATCAGATGGACGACGTTTCAAGTCCCAGAACATGGTTACGATGGGTCTGTTTTTTTTTAGATGGGTTTACATTCCCACTTTTAAGTTTATCTTGTCTGTGTTGAAGGTCAACCATTTGCATGAACCTGAAGTAGATTATGTCTGTTCCCTTTCAGTCTGACTTCAGTGGCTCAGAATATTAAGGAAGAAATAACAGGAAAAGCCCAGAAAAATCATTAAAATTCATAGTTGAATAGTTAAGTATATCAATTAAGTGTGAACCTTAACCATTCATAATTGCTACAAAGTTGTACAAGTAACTAAGAATCTGATTTTTTTCTGTGGGGCCCCAGTTATTATAAAGTTACCTTTACCTCTAGCTATAACATCTGAAATGTGGCACGAAACTCACTCAGCAAACAGAGATATAACAATCAGTCTACAGTGATCAGTCTACAGTGATAAGTATTAGCACAGTATTACCACTGACCACTAGCAGTAGCACTGGTAACGTGTCTTTAATATGACTAAATTAAGTTTTATACTCTGAACTAAGAGAACAAAGGCCATATGATGGAATTTCTTACTCGGCTTTCAGTCTCTTAAAGACATCTGAAGCTCTGAAACTCTGTCATGTGCCACAGCTGGCAAGATCTTCGGGAGTGACAGTATGAACTGCAACTGCAGACTGTAGACGAAATTCTTTTTTGTCTCCACTAGATCAGGGCGAAGGGCAGTGTACAGATTACATTTTATTTATTTTTTTAATTTTTTTAAAGATTTTGTGCCTGTTGAAACCGTAGCCATTGTGCAATCCCCACCCACATCCATCTTTTCTCTTACCCGTGAGGAGAAAAAAAGGAAACCACTGTGTACGTAATCAGACAGCGTTCCTCCAGCCCGCTAGGACGAGGTGCTGCCAAACATCAGAGCAGCCATCTTATTGTTTAGCTACTGTAGCAAAGTGCTGTAGTGTCATTGTTCACCAGCAGACGATGCAGCACCATGCAGGGGATCTTACCCCACCCTCCACTACACCCTCCACCCCCACCCCAGAATGTTGCTTCTGCTGTCAGATGGTTTCAATCGCAGCACACCGTCCTCGTTTCTCTGTCAGCGGTTTCGTCCGGTCGTTCGCGGTGTGCCGTTCAAATCGGCCCGCAATTGGACCTCGGGCAACCTCGACTGGCTAGGCAGTTTAGCATCTGCCGATCCCTTTCTGTCCCCATTGTCTGACTGCATCTTATGCACTCCACCGCAGGAAATAAGCAAACGATAACAGGATGGGTTGCACCAGCGACAAGGTGGAACAGTGCTAATGGAAGCCCTGAGCTCAAGGCCATGTGAGCAAAAAAAACAAAAAAACACAGACAGAATTCACTCTTCTGGCTCTTCCACTGAGCCATTCACACCATGAAAGGAATTTTTCTAAACGAACGTATCATTTTTGGCTACTTCGTGTCGTAAAACAACCGACCGAGCTAAAGAGCTTTTGCGTATGTGTGTGCACGTGGAGTCAATCGAAGTCAATAGCGAATCGACATGCGTCCAAGAGCTCTGTCTTCTTGCGCCCAACCCCTTCCTGTCAGCAGTATAGGTCATGTTCACGCCAAGCAGAAGGTCTGTCAACGTTCAAGTGTTTGGTGGCGACGCTGAAAATCGTGTTCTTATTTTTTAGATGCTCATAACATGCCTCCAGCTTAGGTGTGTTTTTTCACGCTAAGCCAATTTTTCGTTAAATGTTTTTAAAAAATGCATGTTTTAAGCATATGGCTGTAAGATTATTTTCCTTTGAATCAATTGTCCTTTTCCCGTCAATATTTTGTAGTTCGTGAAGTACGTCCGTATGTGGTTTGAAGAAGTCATCTTTGTGTCAACCTTTGCATAAATGTGTTAAGGCATATTTGGTTTTAAAAGTAATGATTTGTAATTATGTGTTTTGTTGTTTGTCTAATGTTGCAGCGGGTCAAGTGTATCATCCTGCATTGTGGTCTTTGACACGTTTTTCAAATTGCCTTGAAATTCTTTTTCGCTAATGGATTTGTAAATCTATTGTGAATCAGCTGACATTTTGGGTCTTATTGTTCTGTGTTGTTTTTGGGTCTTATTGTTTATTTTATTTATTTTTTTACAATTGCAAAAAAAAATAATGCGCTCCCTTGTGTCTTTGATGGAGAGAAAGTGAAGAAGATCAAAACAACTTTTATAGCTTGGGAATTGTTCCGTTTTACTGTGCTGTGCTCACGTAAAAAAAAACCCAAAAAAAAAACTCAGTTTATACTGCTCAACCTTTTTCCACTTCTGTATGTGTTAATCAGCCAGAGTGTTCAATTCACATTTACATAAATAAACATTTTCCCTATCATCCTGTGAAGTGCTTTTGGTAGCAGGTAATGTTGTGCAAATAATATTATGACACCCAGTCACACACTGGGAGCACATACACACACACTGGGAGCACATACACACACACTGGGAGCACATACACACACATCTGCAGCATCTGAACTTGTCTCATGAATAAATCATCTGGATTACCAAAACGTGTGTTTTTTATTTTGCGTTTTAAACACCTGGCTGAGAAAGTGAGGTGCTCAGAATAATCTACATTCAACACACTGATGGCTGACATGAACTCGCCTCCCTAAGACCAGCAAGAATGATTAAGACTTTCTATTAGGCGCTGATGGCTTCTTCCTTGGTATGAAAGTACGATTAAAACAAAACAAAACAAAAAAAATCCCATTTTGCATATTAGAGTGGCCTATAAAAGCGTTCTATTGGTCTATAAACACAGAGTTTCTAGATTAAACCCAAGGGCCATTTCTCAGTGAAGTAGGCCTCAAGAGAGCACTTTCTGGGTAAAAGTTTCTAGGGCAGCCGTTCGACGGTAAATTCAACACAAGGCGAACTGTGTTAAGCCACCATGGGCCTGTGATTCAGTGCTGGTTCTGTTGTGTTATCAGAAGCCTACGAATGTCTGACTGGTGTTTATGTGGACCTGAACGCTCCAGTGGACGGTGGACGTGATCGATTGTGAAGTGCCATGCTTCTCTCGCTTCCCATTTAAGTGCAAAAAGATTTGTTACAAGGGAACGAGTTCATTTAAAAAAAAAAAAAAAATCCCTTCACACTGGTTAGCATATTTGCCCAAACACTGTCTCCATCTTTCCCCTCCATCTTTCAAACCTTTTGTACTTATTCTGCTACTTCGGCAGTAGGACCATGACTTAAGATTCGCTTTAGCCAGGTAAGGCAACGTGGGTCAAAGCTGTGACTCCACTGAGCTCAGCTGTGTTTTGATTGCATTACGTTGGTTGTGTTGTGTTGTTGTGTGTTGAACTCACTGTCAAAACCTACCCTACAGTTTTCACCCAGAATCTTCTCTCGTGAAGTTTGCCGAAAGCCGTCTGAGAACAGATGGTACACTGCTGCTTTTCTGAACCAATCAAAACAGCATAAACTGTCATAAGAAAGTGTCTATATTGCTATATGAAGGCAACAGCTTCTTCCTGAAGAGCGATCTATTCTGGTAAACTCTTAGAAATAGGACTTTGGCATGTCATACACTTTTTATATGTTAATCTTGATTCTGAGCATTTGACTATGTTTTATGTTTTATTCTTTATTCTATTGTGCGCTCTATACTTGTTCCGTTGATTTTCATTCACACGATGAAATCTGATTTTTTTTTATTTTTTTTTTTAAAAAGCCCTTTTTACATGCCATTTTATTTTGGAAACTATGTCAATTTATTTTAAATGAAAACGAAAAAGCGTGAAATTGAATAAGTGTGCAGCTTTCATGGGTGTAGCAAGAAATGTCTGTGTAAACAAGATTATGCTAAGAGGACCACTAGCAATTGTGCCAACATTAGCATTTTGGACAAAGTATTACTTTAAAGGGTCTTCGAAGGCTTTGATCTTAGTTTTTTTTTGGACTGCATTCCCATGTAAGCAGGCATTTTCTTTGCCACAAACCAATTAACCATGGCAACCCACCATCCATGGCCGATTGCTTCCGAGATACAGCCATGCACATATCACTCTGTTAGTCCATTCTCCCCCGCATTGTTCCAGCAAATGGACTGGTGAATGGATTCATTTTTGAATGACTTGGAGTACAGCCTACGTTGAAAAGCTCATTTTGCTTCCTTGATGAAAGCCCAGTGCTGTGACTCCAACAGGCAAGCAATAACTGTGTTTAAAAACTCAGACTACTGCTTGCTATTTTTTATGTTTCTCAGGTTGTGTCCGCCTGTACAGTTTCATCGGGTCAGTACAGGTCAGAGGAACTGAAATTGGGCCGGGAACCATTGGTTCTGCTGGCTAGAGAGAACAATGAAGGTTTTATTTGTGCTACATAGTGCTCTGTTCTTTACATTGCATCTTGTCCATATCATCTGGTCATCTGATGACCATTTGAAGAACTTCTGAACGAGTACAATGTGCTTGTGTTGGCATGGATCAAGCAGGTATTACTGTTTTGGATATTAATGTTTTATGCAACAAATATTTCCTTTGACAATGTTTCAAGTCAGACAGAAGATCATGAGAATGTCATATAAAATAATAAATAAGCTTTTCCTATAAAAATAATGGACAAATCATTGTCTATATTATACTTTCGGTTAAAATCTTTATTTGTGTGGTGCTGTTTTTAGTAACTGAAACTTGAAGGAGTTCTTATCTCAGTAAAACATTTCTTCCATATCAGTTTCATCTGAAGGCAGGGACCACAAAACTTGAATAAAGATTTCATTATCGGGTTGAATTAGGACTTTTAGGGTTTTCATTAACAGGTTGTGCTGAATTAGGACTTTTGGCCAATAACAATATCATCAGGGACAGTTCAAACACCCACATGCTGTGACTTGAAGTCTTCAAGCATTTTCAAATGTTTTGAACGTGTACCTCAGACAAAACATTCATCAGTAAGGTACCAAAAAGCTGTTCTGACGTGAGTGTTGGAACTGTGATAAAATCACACCTGTTAGTACATTTAGAAAAGTGTTTTAAAACCTGAATGGGAAACTGTTTTAAAAGGCAGACTGAGATTAGCGATGCAGACTGCCTGCTGGAAGGATTTGTTTTTACAGCTCAAGTGGGTAACTTCATTTCCACGAGGCAACGCACACTGACATTCTGTGCTGTGGTCAGAGTGTCTGACTGACTAGCAGAATTGCTTTATGGTCTTTCTGGGGACTGAAAAGCACTATTGAAGCGTAAATATGTTTTGCAGTGAAATATGGTTACATTATTGCATTCTTTGAAGCAGAAGGCTGATGAGAACTTTTCAAGGAGAAAAAAAAACAAACAGTGTGAAATGTTCACTGCTAATGAACAAAAATTTGATAAGCAGATGAATGACTTCTTCCCCTGGACGAGGTATTTGCATGAAGGCTCCCCGTTGTCTCTGGAGGATGGTAACACCTGTTTATCATTCAGCGAGGCAAGTGCACATCCCAGACGTCTGCGCCAGGCCGGGGCTTTGAACATTGTGTTTCTGTATTAAAAAGGAAAAAAAAAAAAATCTTATTTTTTGGATCCTGTGTGTCAGGCAGGGAAAAAAAAAAAACTTTGAATGTGTAAGAGCATTGGGGCGTGGAGTTCGTGCAGGCAGGCGGAGGCAGACGCCCGTGGTGCCTTGCGCGGCCCTGTAACTCCATTGCAGCTCCATCATGCCTCAGGGAGCAATTTAATTAAGGCTCTGCTTCAAGCGTCGGACACTCATCAGCTCGGGGGGAAAAATACTAGAGCGGCCCTGGCTGGACAATGTTCTGGCGTCAGTGAATCGATGAGCAACATCCTGAGGCTGAATTAAACCAGCATTACGGCAGGCCAAGGTTGTTCACTTAATATTTTGGAAAATTGAGCCCGACTCCGTTCGGCTGACTGAGTGAATAAGAAGTAAAGCATGGGCAAAGTGAAAGACAAACTTGTTTTCACTCGTGTAGCACTTTTATTACCTAAATAATATAAGCACACAGCAAAAAAAAAAAAAACCTTTATGCTTTACGATTTCTTCACGCAAGGGATGGTAGACTGACAGCTAATAAATTTACATCCCAGGGTCACGGCACCAGCAAGAGGTTCTCGAGAGACCAGTGCAAACCTTCGGCTGATTGCGGCTTGTGCCGTCCTACGTTTCTCTTTTGTTTTTCAGCTAATTTGAGGTGGCAGTGCATCTGCTAATTCACGAGTGGGTGTTGGGTGCAGTGTTCACAGGGCCCTGGCTGGGGATTCAGCTCTTTGTCCTCTATGTAATTAGTGGGTACATTCGATCCTCTCTGTTCATTACTCAAACACTGGTGACAAATGGGAGGAAGGCCTGTTTTCACACACAAATATCTGCTTTCCTCAGAAATATTGCTCTGCTCAGGGGAAACATATTACGGTGATGGACGATAGCATGTCATTTCACAAATTGGAAAAGCCACCTAAGAGAAGGAGTAATGTGTTTTAGACTTGTCACTCTTGGTGTAATTAAAAAAAATCTGAATGGTGCAAAACTCCACAGACAGCGGTTGTCTCGCTTCTGTGCCGTCATTTGTACCCAATTTCTTTACCTGCAGGTGTTCGGCTTTACATCTGCGACGCGTGTACTTTTATGGGTAGCTGAAGTCATCGATCAGTGGCACTATGACTATAATGTTCAGTGTGTGATGCAATTATTGTACAATTAGCCTCTTGTAGACACCCTGCTGATTACAAATGAGCCATAGGGCACCTATTAAAGAATAAACTAGTGCAATGATGAAAATAACACTATGCACCTAACATTTAGTGATCATTTCTAATCACTAGGCTACACTAATGACCTCATTCATTAAAGATTATTTAATCGAATGATCTGAATCTTGATTTTTTTTTAAATCAGATGAAAAAAAATCAGGAGTATAGAAATGAACTCAGCTGTTTTAGATTTTTGTTTGGGTTTTTTTTTGAGCATTGTTTTTTTCCTTCTGTGTTTTTTGAAAGCTTAAGATCTTAAAATCTCTCCTAGTGGTACCATATTCAATCTGGATTATTATTTATAGGAAATCTTTCTCTTTTGATCATATAACTGAGAATCGTTCTTAAGAGGTTACTGTTCTTTAATCAGTCCTTTTAATGAATACCCATTAAGCTCAAGATCTTAAACAGTGAATGCTAACATTTATTTTAAAACTCACTTCATACAATATTTTACAAATCCTTAAATCCGGTTTTACTACAAAACTTTGATCAACATTGGCTGTGTGGTTGAATCATTGCTATGTAAGATTTTTATTTTTGTTTTATGTTTTGTTTCCAGTTTTCTGTTAACCTTCTACAGCTACCTATATGAAGAAAATACTTAAAACACTTAAAATCCTTTAGTCCTGCTGTACATTTAGAGATCCTTCCTAGTTCTCCTCAATAACTCACAAGCCTCAGTAACATTAATAAATCACTCTAATAAATCATGATTACGCAAATAGCTAAAAGTTTAGCTTAGTCTTAACGCTGACTGTCTGCCTGAAGTTGCAACACAAAACGGCGTTCATATTTTCTGCGGTTTCACAAAGCTTTAGCACTTGAAAATCTGACGTTGCCATAGTGTTGGTTTATGCCAATGTTCTTGCAAGACCAGTTCAGTTGATCTGAACCCCCTCCGTAAAACTACGCACAGTTTGTAACGTAAATAGCACGCTGGCTTAGCAACAATGTTTCTGTGTTTGTTTGAGCTATTCGGTTTGTCTGTAGACCCTACAAATACATGTGCTGACGCTGCCTTTTAAAATTCCAGCATGTATTCTTGAGTCCACACCAGTGACATCATTGTGATACTCCTGAAGCTATTTCTATCAGACCACATGTTTTATCGTAAAGGAAACATGCTGAGTGATGATGCCCTAAAGTCGCTTTTGTGGCCTTGCTGGACTATAAGGGGCCACTTAGCTCACTATCTCTTCTGTCTAATATTGTCCGTTCAGTTTTTTGTGGGCTCACTTAAATTTTGCACGCATCTGTCCACTTGGTCTTACACAGAATAATAGCTTCTCTATCATATAGAGCTTCTCCCATCAAAGGCACATCCCTCTGGTTTGATATTGCGCATATGCCACCCACACACTGACACTCCACCCTCTTGAGCTTGCCTCAGTGTGATCTGTAACTGCCAGATTTAATATATTCTAGCTCACTTCTACTCTGTGTCCTTGTAACATATGAGGAAGGTGTGATGAGTTTTTCGACATACCTACATTGCTGGTGAGAAATCTTTTTTCTTGTATCTCCAGAATTAAAGCTGGAAGGGTCATCCATAATATGATGTTCTTCCCCTGGCTGTAACCATAGTTATTCTTTGGAGTACAAGAAACCCAACATTTTGACAATACAGTAGGTGTGGCAGGTTACAGTGAGTGCAGACCTGACAGAACAAATCTAATATGGTTAAACTTTACAGCTCTTGTAAGGTGTCTGGCTACAGCATTCTGTACAAGTTGGAGTTTATTTAATTACTTTATGGAGAGTCCCATTAGAGGGCCATTACGATAATCCAGTCTTGATTAAATAAAAGCATGGACCAATTTCTCTGCATTTGATGGGAAAAGTATATGTCTCAGTTTAGCAATATTGCATAAATGGGAAAAAGCATTTTTAGTATCATTACTTTTGTGTGTCAAATGAGAGAATAAATAATGACACCTAAGATTTTTTTACAACAGTTTTGGATGTAACTGAGGAACCATCAAGCTTTATTAGAAAAACTGGACATTTTCCCTCTTGCATCCTTTGGTTCAAGCAATAGCATCTCAGTCTTATCAGATTTCAGAAGGACAAAGTCCAGTCTGTATTATTTGCTTTACACAGTCCTGTTTTGGTTTGTATCATTAACGTAACAATGGAGGCTATGGCCATGCTTATGAATAAATGTCCCTAGGGTATTTAATGAGAATAATAATGGATCCAGTACTGATCCTTGTGGGACACCATATTTCACTTTTGTAAGATCAGAGCATTCATTATGTACAAGGACAAATTGACAGTGATCTGTCAAACAGGGATTAAACCATGAGAGTGCTTATTCTCTAATAACAATAATAAGTGTTTCCAGCTTATCCAGTAAGACAATGTGGTCTATGGTATCAAATACATCCATAAGATCTAAAAGTACAAGAAAATAGATTCAAATTTTATCAGAGGATGTTAAGATGTCATTACCTACCTATGGTAACATGATTACCTACCTATGGTAACATGATTACCTACCGATGGTAACATGATTTCTGTGCTATGATGTGGTCTAAATCCAGACCGAAATAATTCATTTGTAGACATGATTTGTCTACAAATAAGCACATAATTGTGATGCAACTGCTTTTTCTAATATTTTGGAAATAAAGGCACGGTTTGAAATTGGCCTGTAATTGGAAAGCTTATTGGGGTTAAAATTAGGCTTTTTAATTAGTAGTTTAATAATTGTAAGTTTGATGACATGGGAATTTAACCCAGTCCAAGAGACAAGTTAGACAAGACAGACTTACGTATTGTGAGCACAGGTTCTGTGCTCATGGGTAATGGTTCTTTGAGTAAATGGGTATGAACTAGATCAAGTCATTTAACACTTACTTTGAGCCTAACATGAGTACGACTTGTCAGCTTGAATTGAACTGAAGTGAGATGGGGAGGGACTGAAACAAATTAGACAGTGAATATAAGTTTAATATTGTCCTCCTCTGCCTTCCGTTGCTAATTTTCCCACATGAAATTGGTACTGACAAAATGCACAGAAAGCACTAGAGGTATGTGACGTGGTCCACTCTGGTGTCATTTATACTAGCACTACTTCAAGCTATGTGATATTTAAGTTAAGGCTTATTGTAAGTGTATATGAACTCTGCATGTCTTAAAGATCACATAAGCACTTGAAACCAATATGGGATAACAGGAACAAGCAGGACCGTTCACTCAGTCGCTCTCTACCGCTTGGTTTTTGTTTACTCGAATGTGCTTCCGAAGTCAATGTGCTCCACAGAAATGTGCAACACTCTTTACAAGGACCTGAAACGTGAGGAAATATGAAAAATGAATGAAATATAGCACTGGAGGACATGCACATCACACCCCCATACACACCTCATCCTCCTTCACCCATTATAGTTAGCATAGCAACATCTACACAAGTTCCTGGTGCAATAAGTTCAAAATGGGGTGGTGTTCTAGCATAATCACGCTACTGCTATTGGCTATCATAATAATAATAGTGACATGTGGTTTTGGTGCGTACTTTACTGCTGATCTGTCAACCTTCAAGCCTGCTCATTCTGAACAAAAATTCAGAGCACTAACACACAGAGCACTATATTCTGAGCACTAACACACAGTCACTTGGCCACTTGGCAGACATTGAAGGCTTCTAAATAAGCAAATCTCAGATTGACAAGCCACCGCCGCGTCAGTGAAGATATAGGGTGAGCACTTCTCAGTAAAATCAGACTCTTGCTGTGCCTCAGTTATTTGTTGAGCATCTTAAGCGCTCCTACAAATAAGAACTGAGAGGTCTGAGAACTGATATTATTCTGTCTAATGTCTTCAGAAATATGTACAGTATGGAATATCTAAAAACCTTTCTTTTAGATTTAGGCAGGGAATATATACTAGTATGGAATATCTAAAAACCTTTCTTTTGGGCAGGGCACATAATTTTTAACTGTCAGTTGAGAAAATCTGCATGTTCCAATTCTATAAAATATAAAATGCCTGATTAATATTGCTAATTTTTTCATGATACTCCATTAGTGATATTATATGTTGGTTATGAGATGCATTACTGAGATATCAAGAGCTTTTTGTAGCTGGTAACATTTTCTGAATTCTATGGTCCTCTAGAATTGTGGTGAGACAGAATGACACTATTACTGGACTGTGACCAAGAAATCAGTGCTCTTTAAGACCATGAAGAATTACAGCGGGTAACATCTGCGTGGTTCTCCCGGTCCCTGAATTCCACGATAAGAATGGGTTTTAGCCAGTGTTCACACACACGGGAATCTCAGAGAGTGGAGCGGCTCTGTAACTGATGATGGGAACGTTATGGCAGCCTAATCAAATGTAGTACTCTTTTATAGACAAAAGTGGATCTGCATGCGCAAATCTGGGGAAATATTTCACCGATCTGCAAAATGAGGACGGCTATGGTAATATATGATTTTCTTTCTTTAAAATTATTTGTATTTGTATGGTTCGTCCCAACTACGCGTGTGAGAAGCATTGTTTCTGAAGTAGGCTACTGCGGGTACTTGTTCCCTTGCACTGTAGCCTTACATGTTGAGACAAAAAAAGATTGAGCTTGAATAACAGACGGCTTTTCATTTTCCCTCGATTTGTGTGTGTTTATATATATATATATAATATATGTATATGTCGTGTTAAATGTAAAACAAAATTAATCGTAAATTATAGAAAAATAATGTCGATATTTCTTACTAATTATACACTTTAAGTGTAATGTACAGTTGCTGGCTATTATTTATATTAGCTTAGTTCAGAGGTTGAGGAACCATAATTAAATCGGTTTACCTCACTGCTCCGTAATTAAATTACGTTACGCTATGACATAGTTCCCACATCCCACAAAGCAACCGGTAACCTACCTGTGATAAGACAGTTTTTTGTTGTTGTTTTGTTTTGTTTTAGAAGTTTCTTGTCTTGAAAAAAAATTGCAACGTCCGAAAAACTGTTTTTAAGTTATTTACACTAATAAGTTTACATTCTAGGCTTTAGGTTATGATCGCGAGTATTTACTATGGATCTACGAGTGGCAGTATTTTCATTTTTGACAGTACTGACAGTCTTGGAGCTTCGCGGTGCATGAACCCCCCCTCCCCAAACGTACATACCGCATCATGATATCACGACTATGACTGTTTTATTGATCTTTCTAGCGCCATGGGGCAGCCGCGTTTCTGGCTATCACCATGTGCACCAGCTTGTTCGTCGTATACAACGTCAACAACAGTGATGCTGGGGGTTCTAACAACGCGTCCGCCCAAAAGACGAATCCGACTAAAGCTTCTAACAACACGCAAAAGGCGCCTTCACCTCTGCAAGGCTACATCAGCATTACTGACCACAGTGTAAGTAGTCAGTAGCAGTCTATTTGCAGTTGGTAACAAGTCATCAGTTTACCGATTTTAAGTGTTTTGTAGATATTTCTAGTAGTCTTCGCCTAATTAACGGACCTGGATAGTAGCTAAAATTAAATGTTATTTTTATTTTTAATTTATTTATGTTTTGTATTCAGGGAACTACTGACGCTAAAATGAAAATGTACTAATGAATTAAAATCAGTTGTGAATGATAAGGAATGTATTGCGCGAGTGAAAATTAATTTTATAACAGACATTTAACCTAAACACTGTTTACATCTCTGTAGTGTCTACACTGATGTCCATATGCTTAGAAAGTCTGTCTGAGAACAAAAGAAAATGTTAACAGTTCTTCCTTTTTTACTGTTAAAAGCAAAACCTTGTTTTTTGGCACAATAGTGAAGGGCTTTTATTTTCGTTCCAATTTTATCAGTCCTACTCCAGAACCTTGGAGCCTTATAGACCTTCCAACCTCCTGAAACTTTGCATTGGAAATGAATCTAAACTGTAATGAAGGGATGAGCAATGGTGCACTCAGCAGTCAGTAGAAGCAACCATCGGTTTAGTGTCCGGTTTCAGTCCAATTATAGTCCACAGTCCGTCTGATTGCCACAGTTTGTGATAGCCGTCCTCCAACCCTTTATCGGTGGTCAGTTTGTGACCACAGTGCTATTGCTTCTTGGGATGTTTTTGAGTGACACCACCCCTCTAAAGCCAACCTTTGACGCTGATGCATCTAAAGCACCAAGAAGCACTGCTAGATCACTCCAGCCACCGTCTCCATGCCACTACCAGGTCAGCATTAATTTTGTGTTGTGACCCCCCCGCCCATCCAAATGATACTCAGTCAGCAGTTCTGTGGTTAGAAAATAACCAGAGAGGGAAAGCATGGCATGACATCTGTAACATGTTGTCCTCTATAAAACATCCATCTAGGATGGACCCAATAAATGACAGTATAATGTATGAGTTTCTAATAGTTTCTAATATAGTGGATGGTGAGTGTGTATTTACCCATACTTCTGAACCACATACTTCTGACCCCCCCCCCCCCCCCAAAAAAAAATAGTGCCTCCATATATCTCCCATTCATCACAGTTTAGTGGTTCAATCTGCCGTGTCGGCCTCCGCTCAGACGACAGTTTTTCGCTGTTCTTCCATCTGCTATTGATGAATTCGAGGCAGATTCCCTCCTCGATGCTCTTCGATGGTGCTTGTCTCACCCTTCTGCTAGCAAGTTGCTCTTTTTTTTTTTCCCACCCCAGTGAGGAGCCCGTCTGCATTGTAGTAGGCGTGTCTTCGTGGTGGGTGTGTCTTTGAGGCGGGCGTGTCTCGCAGCCTCTCGGAAAAAGCGCTGGATGCTGCTGGAGGCTTGCGAGGAGGCATCCAGTCGAGCTGGGAAGTGGCAGCGTGATGTTGGCAAGGTGCCCACAATGCCCGAATGGCTTTCACGGTTCGATTTGAGAGTTTCTCCAGCAGTTATCAGCGGGCACCTCCCACGCCAATATTCAGCGAATGGCTGTCTGCAGGCTGAGTTTTGCTGTGTGCAGTTTTCTGCCAACCCTGACACACGTCCACTGTCTTGCTCTTGTTTTCGGCAGCAAAAGTGAAGAATACATTTATTCTTCAATTGAAAATCTTATAGTAATTACAGTAAAAGGTCTATAAAAATAAACCCAAGCAAAGGGGAAAAAAAGCTACTGAAAAACCAATGTCAGTGCATTGTTGACGTTGTGGTGAAAGTGTTAACTAAGGAAGCTATCGTACTGAGTATCACTGAGCTTTAGACTCATATCATTGGTCGGTTGAGATGTTGGTGAATCAAATTTAACCATAGCTTCCAGCAGACATATTTTAACCTTGGTGAGAAAAGTACATTTTAGCAGGGAAAAAAGGCCTGTCAATGAGCATCAACCTCTAAATTTACCATCATGCACTCCAAAAGAACCTTCGGTTGCTACAGGCATCAAAGCAAACAGATAACCAGTAATTCGAACTAACAGGCCGAATGAAAAAATCATGACTACTCGACAGGTACTTCCGTGCAAGTGAGATAATGGTATCGGCCTCTAGACAAAAGGCCTGCGCCTGAAGAAATTAAAACAGATGTTTAACCAGACTCGTCAGTTAAATCCAGCTACATCTGTGCAAAAGGATCGTTTAGGTTCTGTGCGTCATGAAGGGTTTTAGTTCAGATGCATATCCTGCACTGACTTGACATGTTAAAAGCCAGTGGAGATTATGGATCTTATGGATGAACTCGGTGAGGATCATGCACTGTTTGCTAGGAGACAGGATTGTTTTGTTGGATTATGGCCTGACAAAGTGTTGAAGCCTTTGCTCTTGAATCTTGTAGGAAATTTGATGCAATCCGCTGTAATACCCTCAAACATATTCTCAAGCAAACATACTCTCCAAAATGTGTCCAATTTTTCTTTTCTTTGGTGAGAAGATTTGAGCAGGGTTGCATCCAGAAAACCTAAACACTGAATGCAGATTTCATAATACTGCACCTAAAAAATATGAGTTTTCCAGAGCAGCCGAAAATGCGAGTTATCTCTGTGACTTGTGAGGTTAATGACCAGGGAAATCTGTGGGGAATCTGTTTTGAAGTTGCCCACCAAAAATATTTGACCAAAAGCATATTAAGGTTTTTATCGCACGGAAGGTGGGAAGGTTTAAACCTGTTCAAACCAGTCTGCTTTACTTCTCCTGCAGCCACTGTTATACATCATGATCCACTGTAAGGACATCAAAGGGTATATGTCATGAAAAACTCCCATATCAGATTCCTTGATTCTATAGACGGTTGTATGCAATTATGTACTCCAAGCATGGTGTGTATGAGGACTACTGAAATTGTTACAAATGATCACTGGTCAAGAGCGATCGAGTGTTAATAAAACGTAATTGTCTTAGTTCGATGAAGCTTTAGGTGTTCGCGCGTGCATCAAGTTGACCTTTTGTCTTCACCGGTTTGATTAATGCCGCGTCAGCCGAAGGCTGGCTGGCTGGCTGGAGGTTCAACGCTCTGAGCTTGTCCACTTCTCCTTACCTTTTCATTTGCTGGATGGCTGCTCCTCGGAACTCTGCCACTGCGGAGCATGGATGAGGAGAATGAGAAGGAGCGAGAGAGGGGGAGAGGGAAAGAGAGAGTGGGCGACAGGAGGGTCCTGAGGGTCCTCTCTCGACACAGAGCTGCAGCCTGACGTCTCCAGCGGAGGCAGATTCGCCGGCTCTCAGCTTTCAGCTCCACACCACTGCCCACTTTGACTCAGCTTTGACTCACTGCTGAAACCCAGGAGAATTCAGCTTAGGTGTAAGCGGACCGAGAGGGCACTTGTGTATCCGTTTGATGTTATGGAACACGGGCTACGGGCCATGAGTGTGTGTGTGTGTGTGTGTGTGTGTATGAGAGGTGGGTTACGCAAAAAGACGCTGCCAGATTCCTTTCCCCTTCATTGGCTGCCAGACTGGAAGTATACTTCTGCTATGGTCCCTGAAATGGCTTGCCAATACATACTGCATTAGTCTTTTATTGGAGCTGACCGTTAGCCTTTTAAGAGCTGCGGTTTTTTGTATGGACTTGGTTCTGTAATGAGACAATAAATCCATAAGCCTTGATGCGGTGGGTGAGAGCATTCAGAAGCTGTGCTGATATTTGCTCTCAGACAGGTCTCATTGTTGAACGGGAATATGCTGATTAACTGTAGACCGTATGGTGGATATGGCAACAGTGTTTAAATAAGAAAAGTTCTGTTGAAACTATGAAACCACGTTTCCGTATAGAAGAACACAGCAAAAAAACAAAAAAAAAATCCCCTCGAATCTCACGGCTGTTCTCATAAAACTGCTTTAGAGCCAGGCTCTTTTGGCACGGCACTTCTTGGCACTGTGGCCCAGCCATCAGAGAAATCATCTACTGCCAACCAGACGTGAGCCCTGGCACCCCCCACCCCCGTTCCAGCCCAGGGCCCCCCAGGGAAACGATTCCAGGATTCTCCGATAAACGCACCCTTCTCTGGGTGATCGCCCTCCAGCGCCTTCGCCCACAATGCCTATCGCCCACAGAAGTCTGGCCCTAAAAAGGCCCAACTTGTCACGCCCCTGTCACGTGACTGTCACACGCGGTGGCGTCAACGCCTGGCATGACGTCAGCCTCCAGCTTCAGGCGAGAGGAAACGGGCCAGATGAACTTGCTGACCGCCAATGGTTCAACTATGGGAACGTTTTCACATGCAAGTCTACTGAAATAGATCGCAAACTATTGGATCAGTCTTGGTGATGGAGGGGGGGGTGGGTGGGGGTGTGGGGTTGAGAGGAAGATCCTAATGAGAAATGAGAAGTGTGAAAGGCACTAGCGCCATGTCACTTCCTTTAACCCTCGCAGCATTTCCAGGGCCAGAGGCTTTCTTTAGCTGTTTGGGTGTGATCGATGAGGCTGTCTTTCACACTGAAGAAAAAGAAAGATTGAGCTATTATTTATGTTTTGTATGTAATTTGTCTGTAATGAGTTTGTATGCCGATAGCATTTCCCTGCAGATTAGCAGAATATTGCGTGTAGAAGCTATTAATTACAGCTCCACCAAGTCTGGAGATTCTCCAGGCTCCTGTTTTTATACTTGTGCACTAAGTGCACTAAGTTACAGTCACTGGAGACCACGAGTGCTTCAAGCGTCGGCGTCTCAATCAGGCTGCCGTTTCTGTTCAACGATATTCATTTTTGTGTTTCTGCCTTATTCCCCTTTTGGGACGAAAACGTGGAACTCTGGGGGCGACACGGCGCTTCCTTGCCTCCGAGCCGAGGAATCCCAAAAACGGCTTTTGGCGAAGGGGTTCACCCACGTTGCCCACTGCTTGGCACTCCTTAATAAGGGTGGCACGCACCAGACGGCCATCAGTGGGCGGCGGAGTCTGCTGAGATCGGCGGCAATTACATCGTGACAATAGAAACCGTCTCACGACAGCACGGCCTCGAGCAGCCCGTTGTCTGAGAATTCCATTGTATATGCCGAGCGCGGTCTGCCATTTTTATGCATATCTCAGAGGACCCCGCTGGGAGTTAACAGAAATTCAGGATCAGGCACTGATGGATCCGTGGGAGACGGCTGCCTCGGAGATGAGGGGGTGAGTTGGAGACAACGAGGCCCTGATTATAGCATTCATGAGCCAAAGGCAGGCAGACCGAAGTCCTTACGCAAGCCTGATGGTTCCAGCAAGATCTGAAGAATTAGCACAGTTGTGTAATTAGTTTTCCAAAGGCATAATGGATATATAGATGTTACATGCTATATTAATTCGTCAGATTGTCAGTGTAAGGCTATGCACACGAAATTATTTATTAATCATTAGAAACACAATTGGACACACCGTCTGTTGCCATGCAGGGTTTGTGCTCACCATCCTCCTGCTCTTCAGCTGTATGTTTCCGAGAACTGGGATCTTGGTTAGCTACTTGTTGGCAGGCAGAACACCGATCACGGAAGCCACACTGGGCCATGAATGGCGTCTCCAGCACCCTGTACTCGTTCCAGCGCAACACCCTCATCCATTGCCAGTATCATGTCAGTCTGAACACCATGCTGGGATCCACCCCAGCCGTGACCCAGTGCTCAGAAACAGACCGGTAATGAACAGGGTAGACGGTGGCTGTGGAGCTACTTGTGGCAATGGTTGAGCTGGTGACTGTAATTGTACAGCTGTAAAATGACCCCTTTTTGAGGAAGGTGTGGCTGTTCCAATTGGCCCGGCGAACGGACTCGCAGAGCCGGTATTTCTGATGAGCTGTGAGCGCATATCTTTTTCCAAAGCCAATCATGACCGAATTAGAAACGCACAAATGAACCCTCACCGGTCTGCGCGCCTGAACAAATGTAAATTTAATGCGCGGTGATGATGAATGTATAGCTTTCGTTCACATTAATATTCAAGTGAGTATAATGCGTGCACTTGTTACTTAAGAGGGTGTTGCTTTGGATTACCATCGCCGTCACTTAGCACGCCAAGGGTGACGGTCTTTATCAGCGGGCTGTCGCAGCTGGACGGTAAGCAGCTCGAGAGGTATGTTTCAAGAAAAAAAATGAAAGGGAGATCTATTAATAATCACAAAGTGAGCTAACATGGCCTGTCGGGCCCTCTATCTTTGTAAGATCTGTGCTGTAGCTCAGGGAGTCCACAATCGTTGTCATTATCAGATAAAAAGCTGTGAAGTAAATGACTGGCACTGTTGGGGTGCGTGTGGGTGGGTACGTGTGTGTGCGGGCGGGTACGTGTGTGTGTTCGGTTCCCTGCAGGGGAAAAATCAGCCTGAATGCCTCCAATCAGGCTCAATGCCTCTCACTCTCTCTCTCTCTCTCTCTCTCTCTCTCTCTCTCTCTCTATATATATATATATATATATATATATATATAACATATACACAGAATTCAGGAGTTTGTAGATTATACTCAACAATAAAATGTATCGCAGCCATAATCTTATTGGTTAATCTTGTGGGTTACAGCTATAGAGCAGCTACAGAGTGAATTACCCAGTGTCCTTTGCAAAGTGATTGTTCTTGTGGGCTCTATGTGACTGGAAGGTGTGCAACACTGGAGGCAAAAAAAAAAAAGGTTTGTGCAACAACAGAATCTGAATAGTGAATAGTGATCAATATCGTAATGATAATATCATCCATTCAGAAATTGCCCAGCCTTTAACTTACACAGTTGGCAGAGAACAGCAGTCTGGGCGTGTACTGCGCTACACTTCAGTAAT
This sequence comes from Sternarchorhynchus goeldii, assembly GCA_028565775.1. Classification (NCBI taxonomy): domain Eukaryota; kingdom Metazoa; phylum Chordata; class Actinopteri; order Gymnotiformes; family Apteronotidae; genus Sternarchorhynchus; species Sternarchorhynchus goeldii. The sequence goes on from JAOXYF010000016.1 coordinate 8,830,752, forward strand.
GGAGCTGTTCACATATTCCACACCAAGGAGAACACATATTAAACCACACTGGGTTTAATGAGGCAGTGTAAAATCTCTCCGGTTCTTGACGTGGTTCATGTTGGCCTGCGGTAGCTGTGCTGTGTATCGTCAGCACGATGCAGCCAAATTAGAGACATATTTAGATTTGTAGCAGATTTGTAGTATGTTTGTAGCTTTCTTACAGCAGGGCAACTCATCATGTCTAAGTTACCAAACAGCCACTAAGTAAGCATAACAAGAAATACTTCACTTTTGTGTGGTGCTTCACTTTTTAAGTGTTGTTTTTTCCGTATATGGTAATTGGGGTTGGATGACTGAGTTTTGAAAGTTTACTTCAGGAAAAACAACGGATCTTTTAGGAGTACAAAATAATAAGATGCTTTCTTGGTGATTTCTACCTGAATCGTAAGACAGTGTGTCACTTTCAGTACAGAGCTTCTAGAATCTTCTCTTGTCATGCTAAGAGTTGTGGCCTTTTATTCCTCCATATCCTTCTCACCTCAAAGTCTCTCGATCCCTCGCTGTTCTCTGGTTTTGTCATGATTGCTGTCGCCCCAGTGCCTCTCTCTCTCTCTCTCTTTCTCTTTCTCTCTCTCTCTCCCTCACCCCCCCCCCCCTCCCTCGATACAGTTTTTTTTCTCTCAGTAGAGCTTGTTATCACTGGGGCTCTTCTCAGGGTTCTAAGGCCCAGGTTGGATTCGAGAGCTCCTGAGAGTGTGTTTTTTTTTAAGAGCGAGCGGGTGTCCGCAGGGTCTCTTAATCTCGCCTCTCCAACAACACGACCCCCCGCGACCCCTGCACAGGGCACACCTCTGGGTCTGTGGCACACCAATCATCTCGGAGGGGAGCGGCTTCATCTATTAGCCTGTCTCTCTCTCTCTCCCTCTGTCTCTCTCTCTCTCCCTCTGTCTCTCTCTCTCTCTGTCTCTCTCTCTCCCTCTCTCTGTCTCTCTCTCTCCCTCTCTCTCTGTCTCTCTCTCTCTCCCCTCACTGTCTCCCTGCCCACTCGCTATCAGGATGAGGAGTCTGCCATATGAGACAGAGAAAAGACTCTGCACCTTACAGCATAAGCGGGAGGAGAAGAGGGTCAGTTTCCTGGTGGTGGAACTCACAAAACAGGAGGGTGGGCGGGGGGGTGGTCGCAAATTCACTCGCCCACATTCAAGACGCCTGCAAAATTCACATCACTGTATCTTTCATAAATCCCATCTATTATCAATATCTTTCTGATCATACGTAACGAGGGGTTCGCGTGCTCCATACAACATGTCCTGAAGTGCTTTCCATCATTCTGAAGGCGGGCTTTCTGTCGGACGCCTCTGGCCGGGTCCTGTGTGGTTCTGGGTAATTGGACGACAAAGCTACTTTTTTTTATTTGGGTTGTTTTTGCTTTTTTGTGAAGTTCTTTTTTTCTTGCGTCTAATTAAGAGCTCAAGCCGAGGACGTGGCGCGGCCGGGGTGGTGGTGGTGGGGGGGGGTGCAGCTAATTGCGTCTCGGTTTCTGCGAGGTCGGCACGCCCTGGCTGTATCGCCATGCTGTGGGCAACAGCAAGGTGGTGGATGATGAAAAAGAGTGAGCGAGTGTGTGAGAGGGCGAGAGAGAGAGAGAGAGAGAGAGGGAGTTAAAGGGAAGGAGGGAGAGTGAGTGAGTGAGGGAGGGAGAAAGCTCTTCCAGCAGGGCTCTTAATCGACTGTGCCCCTGAGCCTCTTTCCACCCTTTTTTGCCAAATGCAATTTGATTTCCTCTCAATAGCACATTTCAAAATGATTATCAGCACCCTCCCCCCCTCCAGCCCTTCACAAATGCCTGGGAGGGGACACTGTTCTCACCCTTTGTGCCTATTCTGTGTTCTTTAGTATGTGTTCCAGCTCTTGCTCACTAAACAAGCTGAGATAAATAAAGTAAATGATTCGAAGGCGACACTGGGCCCTGCTGGGCTGTACCATTATGCTGTGTGCAGGGGGGTATTTATAGGAGCATGCTTGATTTTTTTGCAAGTGTTTCTCATTCAGGATATTCATACATTAATTTTCTCCCCAGAATTAAGACTGCCTGCAGTGTTAAAGACCAACAGTTTTATGATTTATAACAGGAAGTTTCATAAGATTCTTTGAGAGTTTTCTAACTATTATGATACAGCTCAGTGAAATTTATATTGCTGTGTGTAATTGGCATTTTAAAAGCCATACAAGTACATTAGTCAGTTCCATTTGACTTTATTTTCACATTTCACACAAAAATCCTTGTGTTAGACCCACAAACCAGAGGTAACCATGGCAGTTAAAGACTCGTAGTCCTACCACACAGAGACAACACTGATCTTTATACAGTGGGGAGGCCGAGGCAGAAGGCAGGGAATTGTGGGTAGTGAAGTTTACAGCTAAGATTCTGTTATCATATATGCTGCATAAAAATGCTTGAAATGCTAATTCACTCTGTTCAGGATCACAGAGGTTAAAGAACCTCAGGCTTTTTTTTAATGATAACGGTATGACAAAAAATAAAAAGATCAAAGTATTAAACAATGCAGCGTTGCCTTTTCGAAGAAGCCCTCACTTTAAAAAACAATTGTATCTAAGGTATCTAAAAACATCCTTTTTGATATTTTGAAAATGACAAAGAGATGATTATTGTATCAGAGCATGAAGGAGATTTCATTTTTGGCACAACGGGGACTAGAAAATACAGCCCCATTACCTAACATGTTGCCATGCTGAGCTTCCTGTCACCTTTGCGGTGACGGTCTTTCTTGCCTCGTAATGGAAAAAAGCAATCAGAAGTTGTATTGATGTATCGATTCATTACGACCTCTTAACATGCAGCACACCGACCAAAAAGGTTTATGGTCAGTAGTATTGTTACTGTAGAATTTGATGAATTTGATTTTGACAATAAAAAAAGACTTTCATAACAGACATGGTTAGTTACCATAGGAGAATGACAGGGTGCTAACCACTAAATGATCTCCCCCAGGAGAGGTACCAGTTGAAGGGTAATACCGTCTCACGTTCGGGGTGCCCTCAGTTGTATTTTGAGCATTTTTAACATGAATCTAATCTATTTATTCAGTTGAACTCACGTGATTTCACAAAGTCACAAAGCGTTCTTGGGTTTGGGAAAGGCACTATATAAATGTAACACTGATAAAATATTATTAAAATAAACTATTAATTATTAATACAATATTATTATTATTTTTGTTGTTGTTAATGATAATAATAATAATAAGGACAGCCTGCAAAATTCTTCAAAATTTCTGTGAGTTCCATGAGTGCAAGGTTTTAATTGTGGTTGAAATAATCTCCATTTTCTAATCAGTGTTCACATATCCAAACCAGCTCTTTGCTGCAGTTTTATCTGTGGTAATGATGAAACGAATTGCTCTCTGTAAAGTCTGGTTTTAGATGTAGTTTCAGAGCTTAGAAGTCAGTTCCTTCTACACTTCTGTACAATATTGAGAAGATTGTTTTGGCCCCAGTCATTTTGCGGTGACCCACTGATCCATTTTTTAAAAGCTGTGTAGTTTCCTGCTTAACTTCAACCAGTAAAGATGTAATTAATTAATTAATCAATTGACTGAAAAATTCCTTTGGCACATGGTAACAGGTTACAACTGCTAATACTGCAATGATCTCCATTCCTTTCTCCACATACAACACTTATACAAGTACCACAGTGGAAGGTTAATCTATTTGGCCGGATATGTTTTCTTAATCTTGCTTTGTCCAAATAACATCTAATACGTATTATTCAGCACTTGAAGGCCACAAACCGAAAGCCAGTAGCGAACATGATAGTTCACCCCTTCATCCCAGAACAGGATAGTCCACCCCTTCATCCCAGAACACAGCTATGACGGATTCGGGTTTTGCAGGCTGGTTTTCCTCCGCTGCTCCAGATCCGATCGACACGTTTGGCCTGTCCATGTTGCTCCGTGGGTCGTCCTCGTGCAGGTGCCTCGAATGCACTCTTCAGCTGTACAGAACGGCTCTCCAGAGCTCAGCTGTGCAGCTGGCCATGACTTTCTCGATTTTTTTATTTATTTATTTTTGGTCACTGCAGGCTGAAAGGAATTGCTGGAAGAAACATCGGAACCTCATGAGGGGCTACCAGGACCTCATTAACTCCTGGCTTCATTAAACATTATGTCAGTGGAGCAGCTCTCAAGCCTCCGGTGACCCGAGGTTGGGGTTGGGGAGCGTAGGGGGGCGGAGGTGGCGGGGTGGAGGAGGCGGGTAGATGGGGTGTTGAGGGCACGAATTCCATTAGCAAGCGAAACAGAGATACGGACACCAGGAGGTGGAAACGCATGCAAACATGTCACCGCAGGCCGCAGGCCGCCCAGCGCTAAGGTGCCATTTGTTATTAGTATTTCTCTCACGGCAGGATGCCGCCATCCAGGACAAATTGCAGAGCTTTGTGAGGCTCTTTGCATATCATTCATTTAAACGGCAGAACGGGGATCGGCGTGGCGAGCGGAGGGGTGGGGGTTGTATTGGGAAGGGAAAAAATCACAACAACTGAGACACATCCTCGGGCCCCAAAAAATCTCCACTCTGTATTACTAGTCAGGGTGGAAAGGGTGTGTCTTTAACTCTATCGGAATACCAATGCCGCATATTATGTGGGTTTGGAATAATTTATGAAAAGCTATAAAGAACTGGGAGTCTGAGTTTGAGGGGAGGGGTGTTGTACTCAGCAAAATGGTGTTTGGTATGAATGTGGAAGTGTGGAGAAAGGGCACAGTCTCTTGGTAAAAAGGTGCCCAGGGCTAGGTTCTGACGTACTAATGGAAAGTGTGATAAACGTACCTATTGCCCCCATGCTGTGCTGTTGTGTTATTGTTGCTATAGCTACTCTCTTTGTGTTGTAGTGCCGAAATTCCTGTTGCTGCAGTCCTGAACTGAACTGATATACCTGGTACTGAAGTTCAGAAGGTAATGATAGGCCAGGAAAGCTGCTGAATTGTTATCAGCGTTGTGGGTGCATTTATATTCCTCCCTCACAAGACATGAGATGTTTCATATCGTATTGTTCGAGGAACCAGAGAACAGCACTCCCTTTATTCCCATTCTGAGGCTGTGGTTAATCTTTTGTGAGGAGTGGGAGAAAATTCCAATGAGAAGACAATCTCAGGAGATGTAATTGGATCATCTTCCCACGCTGATGCGTCTTCAATTCAAGATGAAAGGCAGGCAGGGCATCGAGGGCTTCCACGGTTTAAATCCTCATCCCACCCCTCCCCTTGCCCCGCCCCCCTCCTCCCTTTCCACAGCCCCTAAGGATGCACTGCAGCAGCTGCGCGCTGGTCACCAGCTCCGGCCACCTGACGGGCGGCGGTCGCGGAGCCGACATCGACCGCGCCGAGTGCGTCATCCGCATGAACGACGCACCGGCTGGCGGAGGTTTCAGCGCCGACGTGGGCCGCCGCACCAGCCTGCGGGTGGTGGCCCACTCCAGCATGCAGCGCGTGCTACGCGCCCGCCGCCAGCTCCTCGACGCTAGCCAAGACGCCGTCTTCGTCTTCTGGGGCCCCAGCAGCTACATGAGGAGGGACGGCAAGGGCCTCGTCTACAACAACCTGCGGCTGGTCAGCCAGGTGCTGCCCAAGCTCAAGGTGTACATCGTCTCCTGGCAGAAGATGCTGCAGTTCGATGAGCTCTTCAAGCGCGAGACGGGCAAAGACAGGTAGACTAAAAAGCACTTACTGACATAACGTAATGGCCTTGAGAGAGGGAAGACACTCGTACAGTGTTGTGCCAACTCTTAAGTGCTGAAAGAAATTCTCTTTTGTTCGTCTGGGAAATAAGTGTTTATTTGCATGAAGGGACTTAGTGGTGGACAAATCGATCGAGCCGATTAATGACATTTTGAGATAATCAGCGTAGGCCGCTTGCCGCGCTCATAAAGCCGATAATCGAAAGATGCCCACAGGCACAAAACAGGTAGCAATTTTCTTCTGTGTCTAGGATTTAAGCAAAGGACTCTAGGTTCTTTAATTCTGAGGCCTTTTATATATCCGAGATAACGGAACATTTTTAGCTTGGTGTACTTTTTAATATGCTTCAAAACCTTGCAGTACACGTCAAAACCTCTCGCCAGCGCTCAGCATGTTCTCACCGTCTCATTGCAAGACACCTAGACACAGTGCTGCTCTTCTGGAGGGGTTTATGGAAATGCTGTCTGGGTTCTGAACTGCCCTTGAATGTGCTTTAATTATCGGAGATTTTAATCTTCCCGAGGAAGCATCCATGGATTATGGGAGTGGTGATTTTACAAGGTCTTTTGCAGGGGGCATCGTGTTTATCATGCTGCATAACCACGTTCATACCCTTGTCGTAGCTGTCCCTTATACTCCATCGCAAGGTTTAAAAGTCAGAGTCCTACAAACAAGCCACCCCAAAAAAAATAAAATAGTCTGGATATTGGTTCTGTTATTTCTGCTGTTATTTTTAAGAAATGTGACTCTGGAACAACTTAATGAGTGAAAGGAGGAGGAACTACCAAGCACTACCTCCGAGCTCAGTTCACTCTTTCAGCTCTCATACACTCACACACACTCTCACTCATTATCTGAACAGCTTAATCCAATCAGGGTCTGGGGGGCGATGGTAGCAGATACACCCAAGACAGGATGCCAAGCCATCAGTGGACACACAGTCACACACACACACACAGTCACATACACACACACACACACCAGGATAATTTTAGAGTTCACCTGACCTCCATGTTTTTGGACTTTTGGGAGGAAACCAGAGCCCCCAAAGGAAACCCACAGACAGAAGATCTAAATTCCACCCAGATGGGGACTTGAACCCAGTTTGTCAACCCAGTGATGACTAAGCCTGTCTGTTGTGATGTAAAAACCTCACAGGACAAATAAAACTGTTGTTCCAAAATGTACACAAATAAATCAAATGGAGCAGGAAGGAGATGGCATTGCACAAATCTAACAGATTGCCCTCTAATAGCCAAAGAACGTGAAGTTAAACTGGCAGGAAAAACCTGCAGCTCAAGCTTGATAAACAGTTACAGACATGCTGGCAAATATCCATTTCACTACTACATATGTGTTTATACAGCCATATCGCACCAGAGATCTTTTCCACTGATAAACACAACAGAGTTTGAAGTGTTTCTTTGAAGTCACTCCCACTCACAGGCCGGTAACTATCCCATCTCATAGTGCGATGTGTGTCTTTTTCCAGCTTTTGATTCAGACACACTCAAAGAAGTTTTAGTGCTATTTATAGCGTTCTCTTGACAGTCTACTTCCTGCCCTTTAAAAATACTGCTTTCCGTTCAGTATTGTAATATTGTAAATCACTGCAACGCGCAGTTTATCTGTATAGACTCGAAACAGTTGTTGTCAGGTCACTGCTGAGGAGCATGACCTCTGACCCTCCGTGCTTAGTAACTTTAATAACCATATTTCAGTTTCCTGGCAGAATTATTTGAAAAGAGACCATCTAGCCAGAAAAATCACCTTTATCTGGTCTTATTTTCTGGTCTACCATAGCTCTGACTCAGCAATTTTCAAGGTTTTCAGTGGTTTGAGAGGCTGTGCAGACTCAAGTAACCTGGTTCTCTTGGTTCTCTCAGATCTCTGTGGTTTCTTTTACACATCCATCCATCCATCCACGCGATTCTATATTGTTGGATACGTTCAGCTTCTCCATAAGTGTTTGTGGGCACTATTGAATTAACTTGTGCTTCTGCAAGCCTGCTATAAATAATAAATACAGTTTAAGTCCGTATGAACATGGCACCCAGTTTTAAAGGATTCCTATCATGTTAAAGTGAATACCACTCACTTTATTCCAATAAAGATCTTTGAAGTAATATGTAAATATTGATATAATATATAAATATTGATATGATTTCAAATCAAAGCCAGTCTGTACAGTCCATATGTGGAATGTAAGCTGCAAAAATGTTGTTTATCAGTCGCTGTTTCTCTGACATTACAGAACAAACTCATTTACATATCTCTGTCTAATTAGCCTATAACAGTTTAGCCCCACCCCCTCAGTTCTCAGGCATGTGTCACCTCTGAGTAGCGCTTTCTGAATGAGGCAATACAGAGCAGCCAATCAGAACAGAGTTCACACAGCTTATATCTGTCTTATAGAAGCAACCTGTTTAATTATAAGGGAAAATGAGAGGTAGGCAAATGTAAAAAATGAATTTTGGGACATAACGTCACAGAGGACATCAAGGAAAATTATAAAATTAAAGAAAAATATAGAACATGGGACCTTTAAGCATCTTAGACATTAGACAAGTTAATATCAGTTGACACAATCAGACAGGTTTGTAATTGTAATTAGAAATCTGTCTGATTGTGCCACTGATATGAACTTGTCTAATAATTTTCTGTAATTTAGCAAACGGCCTTTGTTATTGGAAATGATGCACAAAGAAATCTCCACTTACCTCTTAAGGTCATAACTGAAAAATGTACTTGAGGAATATTGGAGTCATTTTTGAGATGATTTCACAAGAACTACATTTATATTTACAATTATGACATTTAGCAGATGCTCTGCATAAGAGCATCTGCTAAATGCCTTAAATGTAAGTGTAAATGCAGACTCCAAAATGCCTTACAAAAGTGCTTTGTGATTTAGCTCATAGAGTGTATCCGAGCCAGTAAGGGGGATAGAATTCAATATACCTTTGGAACTACAATACTACTATAGTACAGGAATCACTGCTGATCCTGGTATAAGCTTTGGTAGAGAATGATGAGTGAAGTAACAAGCAATAATAATTAAGTTCTAGAATTGAAGTTCCTCGGCAGTAGTGTAGAGTTCAAGAATTGTTGAAATACTCTACAAATACTGAACCACATCAGTAACATCTGCACAATGGCATACTAGCACCTCTCTATTATCTTTCAGGGTCTGACACCCCATCCATTGTTGAGGGGGAGAATCCTGACATGTTTCTGAGGGTCACTGTGGGTTACTGTATCTCTCTCACTTATCTGGCTTACCAAAGAATTCTATTACACATTTACAATGACCTAAGAATCCTGACACAAACCAGAAAGAAGAATCACATTACACTCTTTAACCTCTTCATTGGACAGAGCTGGACATAAATAAAAAAATCTTAATAGCCTCACGCCGTCTACCTTTGTGAAATGATAGATTAGATTATACCCCAACTATGTCACTCACGTCATTAAACAGACATTTAGTCGCTGTTCTTTTAGTTTAGATGCAGAGTCGTAAAACTCTTTAAAACTGATGAAGAGCTGGGGTTTCAGCTCTTCCTATGTCCTGAATAACTCTCTGTGAGTTATTCGAATCACTGAAGCTTCAAAATATAATGTATAATTCTTTTAATTAATGTTAATATTTGTTTGAGTAAATTTGTAGTATTGTAGTGTTAATAATCGCAGTGGTTGTATTATTGTAGCACGGTATGTTTAGTTCAGATAGTAGTTTCAGAGTTTGTGCTTAACTAGATTTCAGATGATTTCAAATGGTTAGATGTCTGTTGGTGTCGGAGTTCTTTGTTGTTGTTTATTTGTTTTTGTTTTTAGAAGGGAGGGGGGTTAGCTTACCCGCTTTCCCAGTCTCTCTTGCCGAGCCAGAATCCTCACACATCTTCCTCCAGACACCAGCGTGACTGGGTTGCTGTTGGGGAATCTGCTGTATGTCGTAAAGACAAGGGCTTATGTAGACAGGAGGGTCTTTCCAAGTTATTAGCACACCCCCAAGCTTCAGAAAAGAGACAGCGGCAAAACAAATCACGTGGGGAATCGGAAACACTGAAGAGTTTGACAGCTTGAATTCCCACCGGATACATTCCGTTGTTCTCTTCATGCTGTGTGCACATATACTCAATTGTAATATAGAGTGTGTGTTGTGCGTGGAATGGGCTGTGCTTATTAATGATATTCTGGCAGCTGGAATCATCTAATAATTGTGCAGAATGTCACCTTGTGGTGCTGTTCACAATGATTGCAGGCAGTGCATGTATTTGTGCTTCAAACGTGACCGTGCGGCACTCTCTGTGCATGTGTGAGTGTGCGAGGGTGTGTGTGTGCGTGTGAATCAGTGTGTCATAATGAAAAGCAATACCAACACGGGATATAAGCTAATCAACCTAATTTAATGACGCAGAGCTTTTCCACAAACTCCATGGCAACTAATTACAAAAGCAATGCAAATATTGCCTGTGATTAATCAGTCTGAATAACCCACTGGATTAGACTGGCGCTTTGTATATGCGTATCATTATTTCTATATTATAGCTGTATTTTAGTCATGGTACATTGTGAACAGTGGTCTCATCTTTCCTCTGTGATTTTTTCTGGAGTGACATTTTGAAGTGACAGAACGAGAAACACGAAGACGTGGGAACGGTGCCTTTCCACGGGGCCACCGTGAGACGCCGGCGTTAGACGGCCGAGCGGCGACTGTAAAAAGAAAGAAAGAAAAAAGTTTTCTTTGCTGCTTTTGTCAACTTTGGAATTTCAAAGTGTAAACTTGACCCGTCATAATTTTTTTTTTTCTGAAAAACTCTGATTTGCTGATTCAGCAGCTCCAAGGCTGTCACTTCTGTTTGTCTCTTCTGAATGAGAAAACTAAGAAAACCCAAAAGTCTCATCGCGTTTAAGTGCAAGTAATATCAATGAGGTGCAGGAAGGCTGAATTCATAGATTTAAAGGCTTTTTTCTGGTTTGGCTTTCATGCACAGTTCTGAAGGCGTATTAAGACTTTATTTATCCTTCCTAAACACTGAAATAGTTCTAAAGGCCTAGAATAAAACACATGGATCGTTGGGGAAAAAAAAAAAAGTTTGGCCTTGGTTTAAAAAGAAATCCTATTCATTTGCCATATTTGAAGAGATGTGCAAAGACACAGAACCACAAAGGCCAAGATGTGAAGAATGTTTGTGTTTGGGTGTTTTAATATAACACATCAATGATCATCAAGCTGCTGCCTCTAGCAGACAAAAACAATCAGATCAGACTATGGCAACTAAACTTTGCTGAAAATTCATTTGCAAAGATGAAGGATTATTCTTGCTTGTCCTTTCCAAGCGCTTGTAATATTGAACTAGCAATGTTTTGTTTTTCGTTCGTTTTTTTTTTTTTAGTTTGAGAGTAATTTTGAGAGTCCTAAAAGTGAATTTGCTTGCACAGCAAGCGTAAAAGCATTCAGGCTTGCCTGGAAGCATTTACACCCACTCTGACTGCTCCCCGCGGAGAGAAGAAAGTCCACAGCATTTTGCTTTTGGTCCCTGCAACATGGGTGAGGCAGTGGAACCCAGCAGGGATGGCATGAAGCAGGTCCCTCATAGAACTTTGCTCCATTTGGTGTGTGTGGCTTTTCTCTTCTCACAGGACTCTGATTCATTCATGCCTGCTCACACTAGCAAATTGCTTCGGAGGATCTGCTATGTTCTGCTTTGACCAGAATGTACTCAGAACATCGTGCAGTGTGGTTCAAATGAGCGGAAGATGGTAACAGTTCTTGTTTTCGAACAGCTAGAGTCCTCAGCATCGCCAGTGATCTATCACTTTCCCATATATGTTATTTTTTAAACAATAATGGTTTGGTATCACTAATGGATTAAAATTATGATGCACTCACTGTTCTTCTGAATTATCCAGATTACTAATCTGTGGTAAATAATCTGGATTTAGAACAAGAGCCTCCTAAGGCAGAACATGCTCTCATGGTCTCACCCTTGAACGAACACACACACACTCCACTCTCCAACGGGCTGCAGAGCGTGCTAAATGCTGTCAGGCACGATAATCCTCAAATAAAAGGAACCCAGGCTCAGCACTTCCCTGACATCCAGTGGAAATGTGTTCTCCCATGCTTTTGATTCCTTCCCAGAATGCCCTGTGCTTAGTTGGAACATCTGCATCAGATGGTACCACCCTCCACCCCTCCCCCAACCACACACATGTACAGATGCACACAGTACAAACAAGAATTGTTTTGGAAAACTGGTAGAAAAACACATAACGCACATACTCCCCCACCCCACCCCCCGCTAACCTAGGCAGCTGCAGAAAGTTCCCCGTGCCTCTTCCCTTGAGACATAACCCTGGGCCTGGTACTCCACAGATCTCTGAGATCAGCATGAGACAACCCGCACTTTTTTTTTTTTGCGTTTTGAAATCGCAGCCTCAGCACTTTCCGTGGGTTAAAGGTCACAGTTCTCATTCATACCATACCACCTGCACAACGCTTAGAATATACACGAACGTCTCAGCCTTAAACCAGACCAGAGATCCACTGGAGCGATTTTCTGACGTTTTTGTGGACTCCTGAGGCGTTCTTAACTAGATTATTCTGTCAGTCACTGATTGCATATGCAGTTGGCACTGACAAGGAGAAATTTAGCCAATTAAGCATTAGATGGTAAATTGACTACTGTGTTAATGTAATGCTAATGTAAACACATCTTAGAGGGTGGCATCTGCCTCAAGCCTATTGCCAAACAACAAGTCAGTCTTTCTTTAATGGCTTCTGTAACCCTTCAGAGACTAGCATCCATAACTCTTTAGTATCTTTAGAGAGAGACTTCAACCAGACCACGACAGAAACTCATGAGTGCCTGACTGGCTTTTATATGTACTGTGGGCCACGTCCACCACAGCCAAAGGGCAAGACCTTCTCATCTTCTTGTGTGCACAGGGCGACCTCTCCCCATCTAATGACTTACTCTTACGATGCTGACCTTTCTCAAGGTTATCTGAGGCCAGGTTAAAGGCCAATTTCCAGGTCTTAGATCCCATTTTCTAGAAAGAAAAAACAGATAGGTGTTTAGTCAGTGTGCCCTAAATTCCACCTTGGCACATATACACAGGAGATTACGTATGTGACAGCTGCCAGATGGGCAGCTCTGTGCAGGCAATGGTAATTTACCGGCAATCAGGCCACCTAATCAATCACATCCTGTGCTGTTCTCCCCTAATGGTGTTTGTTTCTCCTCTGTTATTATGTTATTTGTCAGAATATCATTACAGCTTCCATATCATTTGGTAGCAAGGCACAGTTGATGAACAGTTTATGATAATGCTCAGTTATAGAAACAATCCTGTCAGATGGATGCCTTTACTAAATGGCACTGATACTTGTGCTTGTGTGTGGCACCATTTCCCCCCTTCAGCAGAAATAACAAGTCTTCGGCAATCATTTAATTACTTCCTTTTTATAGATTATTGTATAACGGTAGAACATCATTCAGTCGTTGGCTTTAATGACTGCTTTTGCCTCTTCTCGCTTGTGTTCTGTCTCAGGAGGATATCAAATTCTTGGTTAAGTACAGGATGGTTCACGATGACCATCGCACTTGAGCTGTGTGACCGAATAAACGTCTACGGCATGGTACCTCCAGACTTCTGCAAGTAAGTGAAAATATAAATGCACCTATGCAATCTGTCTTCATAATGGATACTTCATGGGAGTCCAAATCTATTTTGTTTGCTTGCAGCATGAAGCTGTACCATTTAACATCCACTCCATGTCAGTGGTCCAGCTGAACAATAACCAGGGGCAGAAATTAGATGATTTAATACACTTTTCCATTGAGGCATAACCTCTCCCAGGCCATTTGGAATCATTGTACTGTTACAAGAAATCAATTTATTCTGCTTATAGCAACGTATTCCTTGAACCAATTCAGGTTAATTGTCTCACCTACGGATATTCAACTCAAGATTAATTTGGGAATCTGGGAATCTAGTTCTTCAGTTACTGCTAAGTTTTAGTCTGAGCACTGCTTGCCTTATATGCAGTGTGTTATGTTTTCCATAGAGAGGCTCAGCACCCCTCAGTTCCATATCACTACTACGAGCCGCTGGGTCCTGATGAATGTGTCATGTACATCTCCCATGAACGTGGACGTCGGGGCAGTCACCACCGCTTCATCACAGAGAAGCGAGTCTTTGCCAACTGGGCACGGACGTTCAACATCCACTTCTACCAGCCAGACTGGAGCCCTTCACCTTTACCAAGTAACGTCACGGGGGCCGAGGTCCTGCCCGGGTCGAGGAGGACGTGACTCCGATCGCGCGTTCAGAAGAGCACGATCTGCTGTACCGAACTCGCGTTTAAACGTTTGCCGTGCGCACACAGCGGTGCGGTCGACTGTGAGAAGGCAGGTGCTGAGAGGACAAGTGCATCACCTGACGGCTTCAAGGAGGACACGTTTCCTTTGTACATTATAAAGGCTTCATGTTTGACTGTTTGGATCAGAAAATCACATGCTTAATTAGCATCCTGAGATTATCTGATCCGGGCTGCAGCGTGTGGACGTTGTTTATCCGTGAGAGAGACACAGCTGATGATGCTTGCGGTAGTCAGGGCATGTGCAAGACAAATGACTAATGGTTTTTCACGGGACACTGTAATAAGGCCATTATATTTTTGCCAAACACTTAGATTCTCACCATGTGTAGAAGAACTGCTGAAACCAAGGGTAAGATATGTCATCATATTAGCCTTGAGGTCTCTATGGAAACAAAGTAACTAAACAGTCATTACTGCCTGGATGACATCTACATTATCTCCGAAAGTGATGTATACCTACATGGTGAAAACCCATGGTGCAGAAAGCTTTTAGGACGGTAGCAGAAGTTGAAAAAAAAAACCCTCATAGAAATCAATTTACAAAGAGCATCTTATTTATTAGACTTGATTCATTTATCTATTTATTTCTTCATTTTAAGAGCAGAAATGGACTTTCAGTCTTTTACTTTGCAGAATTCTCAGGATCTGGCATGTCTTTTGTGAAATACTTTGTAGAAAATAATTAACATGGAACAAAATGCATAGAGGTTATTAAATTGTATTTACAGTATTCATAAAACAACATGTTTTAGAACCATATTTACATTATCTTGGCATGGGTGGACGTTGATGGTTTAAAGTTTTAGTGGTTTAAATTTGTAATGACTAAAGACCGAAACTGAACTTCTTTTGATTTTTCTTTTCTTAATGACGGAAATTTAGTTCCTATTGAATATAATGGACATAAGCAAAATGCTAGCTTTAACTGCCTGTAGCAATCATTTAATGAATTATGTTCATTTCCTAGACTTTAGTTTCTTTAAATTTTATTTTAAAACATATTTTTAATGGAGTATCTTGTTCAGAATTCATTAAAGGCTGTACTATCCAAACAGCATGATGTATACAATTTGTGCTGTAATTAAAGACGGCATTAGTGCTATGTTGAATACCAAAAGTCTCTGTGTACTTACACTATAGGACACCCCAATATTTTATTATGCTTGATAATTCTCTGAACCAGCTGAACACTGAATTGTTCTACCCTCCAAGAACCGGCTTCCCATTTGCGATGTATTATAGTCTAAAACAGTTTCTTTAACCAGCTAACAATAGGCATATTTACTATCTCTCTGCTGTACCAGCATGATTCAGTTTGATTGCCATAATGATGGTGCTCAAGAAGTCACTGACCACCTCTGTGAATTTCCTCTGGACCACTGTATTACAAAATGTCACAACTGATCCAGTTCAGCAGGTCACCTATTGCTTTAACGGGACATTTCTTCAGCTTCCCCTCTGGCTCTGACCCTCCTGGAGAAGAGCAATGAGAAGATGTTATCAGACTTGGAAATTCCACCTCCCAGTGGATCACCTAGCAGCACTGGAGCTGCTCTGGGTTGTATGCTCCACCTTTCTTTAGCCATGATTCTGTGGCTTTGCTCAGCGCCAGCTCCGTCATCGAATTCACCAGTGTCACTGCTGTCACAGAGCTGACACCCAATCATGATGAAGCTGCAGAGGAAGGGGGAAGGGAAAGTCAGCAAAACAAAGACCTGATGGTCAAGTTTAGCAGAAAGTTGACAAACCTTTCCCATCTTTACCCTGATAGTGCAGCCACTGACAGGGTCAGTACAGAGAACAAATTAAGATCCATCTTGTCCACAAACACTACATCTCCAGAAGGCGGTACCAACACATCCAGAGAGGAACTCTGAAAATCTGGTCTTCACATAGTAATGATGATCCAATATGGAACCACATCACACCATAAAAGCTCTCCAAAGGGTTAGAAAATAATGGCAGTGCATCAGTGAGTCACCTCCACTGTAGTCTAATAGCTGTAAGAAACCATGAGAGGAAGGGATTGATCGCACATTCTTTCTACATCCTACTCCTCCTGCACTGTGAATTTAAAGATTGTCATTTATTTAGCTTAGACTTTTTTTTTTAAAAGCCTTTTGCACTGCGTATTATCCATTGCACTTTTAGCTTTAAAAAAAAGTCTAAAATTAAAGATACTGATTCCGAAAACTGATTAGCTGGTGCTTTTATAACAGTAATTGCATTACCGTTTATTGAATAAGAGGCTACCACTCTTGCATACTGGGTTCATTTGTCATGAAACATTTGCTGCAGCCTGGTCTTGATTTCTGAACTGTAATTCTCAGGCTCAGATTCTCAGTAGATATCTAAGGTTCACATTTATGGATGTGACCTGTATCTGTCTGTAATACAACTGCATCAGTCGTCCGAAACGGCACGCATGCGCACATTGGTACGTTTTACACGAGTCACGTACGTCAGCAATAACAAAAACGTCGTACCGCGAGATGACTTGTCATATTAAAACAGGCAAAATGGACATCCAATGGTTCATGACTCGCGTTTTGAACCATTGGATGTTCAAAACGCGAACATCCAATGGCTGCAGCTGGCTAACGATCACAGCACTAAGCGCATGCGTATAGGTAAAAAGCCACATGCCCGCTCAGACGCCCTCATTCAAGTCGCCTCGCCACAAATCGGATACGAATCCGATCTAGGACCACAGAGGAAAGTGACTCAGATCTCATTTGAAAAGAACAGATTTGTTTGTCCACAACATTTTCTCCGTTTTGAGAGAAAAGAAACAACTAAAAGATTTATGTCACGTTAAGGCAAAACATCAGATTGGAGTATGCTCAGGTTGGTAATCTGGCCTGTTTTTTTCTTTTTAAAGAACAGAGGCTACGTTCGCTTTAGAGGATACTGTTAAAATTGCGATTTTTTTTGCTCAGATCGGAATTGCCTATCTGTACGGTTAACATTTATAATCGCACGTGACCTGTATCTGTATCTGTCCTCCCAAACGGCACGCGTGCGGATATTGATACGTTTTTTCATTTCACCTGCGTCACAAAAAATCTGATATTTTGTATATCTATGTTTAAAATAATTAGAAAAAATAGCTAAGAAAAACAACAATTTTTATTTAACATCAGAGGATATGCCAACTTACACTGATCATTCACCAAAACAATAACATCTTGCATTCCAACAGATATCCAACATAATGCATCCAGTTCAGGCTAACTATAAAGTAAAAGGACGTTCCCATTCACTTTAACTGATCATTTTCAAGTAAAGAAAATGGTTGTAGACAATGGCTGTAATGTGCTCGGACTACTTCACATGACATTACATTATTTTGTCATCATTATTTTATTCATCATTATTTTGCAGTGACCAAAAAGTGCTTGAAAAGCGGATCAGACGTTAACGCACAGAGCTTAGCTCTTCTGAAGACCTTTAGAACATACTCACTTTCGGGTTTTAATGGGCACGAAAAAGCCAAACATTGCATTGTCATATCTGTCATATGACAAAAAGCACATCGGTGATATATGTTTTGACTTGATATATGTGACATGGTAAAAAATGAATCTGACATTATGAAAGAAAACATACAGAATGAGTCAGATCAAGCAAATGTAAATTTTTTGCCGTATTTCACACATAATTCTTTAGTACCATCTGTAGTTTGCTATTGTTTTTACTCACATCAACCATGCTTTGTTGCCCCCCATCCCCCACCCCCGGGGGGATGATTTTCCAACAAAGAGTAATGCACACGAACATCACCATAATAAGAATCCAACATCAAAAGCAAAACTAAAAATACAAAAGATCACACAGATAAGGCAATTATTTCCACCGTGTAGTTGCAAAACACAAATGAGAATTTTCTGTGATTGTTAAGAGGTTGAATGCAGAGTCTGTTTGCGTAGTCTCTCCCAAGTCAGTCCCTTTGTTATCATTACAAAATATAGCACGCAGTCTTGCTATACCCATTATTTACAGTGCAAGCATGAAATAAGGAGCTTAGAAGGACAGGATAGAAATGCATAACAGCCAGCTTGTCTTCCTGCAACATCCACAGTGAACCACTTTCGAAGCAGATCGGGTTGGGAATTGGTGTTATATCTGAGAGAGCGGAAGGCCGTGCTGCATTCGTACACCATTTGATTTTGTCAGGCTTTATTTTTGTTTAGATTGTTTGTTTGTTTTTTGCCAATATTGAGGAATCAGGGATTGAGGTTCAGTTAATAAATTCTGACTTGAAACGTGTTCTACAAGAGATGCTTGTTTTACAACATATCGACCGTTTCTCTTGTTATAAACGACATTGCATAGTCCTTATTTTAATGAACTGTGAAAAGCGTTCAATACAGTTGATCATTCACTTGAAATATGAAAGCTCACTATAAATCAACATGGTAAAAGGAAAAGTAAGATTTACCCCTGCATTCACGTGACATGGCGGTGTACCCATCAGCTCGAAAGAGGACACTCATATCATTTGCAAGATGGATTTGATGCCACACAAAGCTCCATCAATCCTTAGCCATTATTGACTGATGGTTTCTTTTTTTAAAAAAAAAAGTCAGTTTTAAAATTGCGGTGTAATTATTTTCATATTTGCACTCCTGATGAAAGTTCTATTCAGTGTTACTTGTTATAAATATATTGTTTGCAAAGACAATGAGCTGTCATTTAAAAATAAACCTCTATCTAATAAATAAATAAATAAATAAACAATATTTCTGTGGGATTTGGCCTTGCTCTCCTTTTAAAGCCAGTAGCAGATTAATCGTTCATTCAATTGCTAATGTAATTTCCACGAGCGCTGCGGATATGACACCTCCTTCTTAGGAAATAATCTAAGTTGGGAAGGAGAATTTCCTGTTGTTTATCTATAGAGCTTTATGACAGAGGTTGCTAGGGTACGTCTGTCATTCTTCCGAAATGAGGATTATTTTACTCTTTCAACTTGATTGCATTACAATGGAAATTCCATTTGCTTCGACTAAATTTGGCTAAGAAGCCTTTCTATATTAAGACCCTTTGAAACGAGTATGATAGATCAGTTAAATCACAGCATTTAATCTCATTTAATCAGTTCGACGCACTAGACCGAGGCCATCTTTTTATAGGAAAGCTTCTGCTAACATGAAAAATTAGGCTCAATTTAAACACAGTTTCATATTTCATATTAATTGGTTGATTTGACTAATCTGATCATGTCTTAGAATTAAAGCGAAACAAGTAGAAAACCACAGTGTAGGGACTTCTTCAACAGTATGTAATTTCTTAGCATGTCCAGTCCATTTTAGGAGATGACCCACTTCTCCGCCAACTTTAAATAAAGTTATATAGCAGAATAAAAAAATCGCACATAAAATCCAATTTCCTGTGCCTTTCAAGGGTTATATAAAGGACACACAATATAAACGTGTAGTTACATCTGCCACGGCAAAAAAGCTTGTGCGTTATTTACCACGTTTTACCTGTCAGACGGAAGCACACAGCGCTCAGTCAGAGGAGGCTCGCGCGCTTTACTGTCTGATTATCTCGAGCTCCGGATCGTTAGATCCACTGTCAGATCCGAAAACGCCGCCAGACATCGCGCGGCTTTGAGAGATCTGTCAGCAGCTAATAGCATGATTGATTCGGAGAGATGGTATACTGTAATGTAAATGTGGGAAGCGTGTCAGCTCAGCTTAAATTTAAGTTCGCGTGTGAGGAGGGAAATCGGTTTGTCTGTGCAAAAAGTTGTATGCAACGGATAACTTACATAAAAACACCCCTGTCGTGTTCTTAAAAAAGTATTCTGTCCTACAAAATCGGGCCATTATTTTAATTGATTTGCCTGCCACAGACTTATCGATTTTGGACTCATCTACTTTTAGGTGAGTTATGCGGATTTCATTGCCGTTGTGCAAGGACTTGGTTACTTGCTGTGCATGTTCCATCCGGGAAATCCGGGGGGGGGGGGTTAGATTAATGTCCTCCTATATATTACTATCGATCACATTATGACGTGACCATCTTGACAACAAACAAAAAAGCAATAAATGTTACATTTTGTAACTGAATTATCACTAAGTAAAACCTATCATTTCTGTCCTGTGCAAGAAAACGATGCCACATAAAACAAAGAAATTCATCTTCAGCACTTAAACTGCAAGTCAGTCGTCTTTCCGATAGGACAGAAATAAAACTGCATCCGTTCTAAATCGGGAGTCCAATAACTGCATATAGATGTCTTTCTCCCCCAACCCCAACCCCCCCCCCCCTCGATGCCCTCCTGAAACAGAAGAACTGGCATAAAAGTGAGACGTGAGCCAGGCCAGGGAAAGCTGCCCACCTCTTCAGCAGGGGTCTTTCAGCTCCACGTCCCACAGAGGAGCCAGGGCCATTATTCAGCTGTGCCCAAGAGACAAGGCTTCCCTGCTCAATGAGATAATGGTGACTGAAGGAAATGTCGGGGCACACATGCGTTATGCCAAAGATAATCCTTGAGACAGTGATGTCTATGAGATGAATCTGTAAACCTCCCGATTGTGCTACCTGTCTTGTACTGAGAGGACATTAAAAGTCATCTGTAATCTCTAAATGTGTTCTCTTTTTTTGGGGGGGGGAGGGGGGTCCAGACATTCACGTCTGTGTTACATATGCATTCTAGGAGACATTTGTTGTGTGTTTTCATTTATTTGTTCGTATGCCAAAACGTACCTTCAGTGATACGGTAGACATGTTGGAATAGTAACTCTCCACCATTTGAATAACAGACTTCCTACCCAGTCACAGTTCACAGTGTGTTTGACTACAGAAAGCATCCACTGCAGAAAGTTGCTCTGAACATCCACTTATTTCAGGATGTTCAGAGCATCTGCTCAAAAAGCTCTGGCAATCAATTTGATTTAATATAAAAGAAACATTTCTTATAATCCTCATAGCATAGTTGAATTCAAAGCATTAACCCTCAACACAGCTTTAATAAAAATGCTCTTCATATGATGTGTATAACTGAAATTACAGACTATAACTTATGGTAAAGCATTGCAATGAACAATTATCACTGTTGAGGGACAGGTATCTAACGATGGTGAAAATGACTTTGAATATAATATTTGGGCTAGACAGCTCAACATGGCCTCCCTAAAGCCCCAAGTTACAAAAACAGAAAACACACAGCGTTCAGCGAAAATGCTTGTTCAACGTTGTTCCCCTGAGGGGCCACAGTCTAACATGGAGAGATGCTCCAGGTATTACTATAATGCAGAAAGCAATTCCTGCCCTGTCTAACGCTGTGAAGCTTTTGTCCTTGATCACTTCCTCAGCGGTGTTTTTAAAGGCAGCACTCCGTCCCAATACAGCCGAGAAACCTCTCGGATCTTTTCTAAATTCAGATTCATTACTTCGTTGGCATAATCCTTCACGCAGGTTTAAGAGCTTTGAAAGCCAAACAGAGAGCACCAGGAATCTCGTTGTCATCTTTACTCAAAAGCCCTACTGCAGCTTCTAGTTTTGCACAAAAGCATTAGAGGTGTGTGTGGAAAGGGGACCTGTGAAAGCTAAAGCTAAGGAAACCAAGGACAAACAGAGAATGATAAATGAGTCTCTTAATGAATAAGGTCTACACATGTGAAAATGAAGAAGCACA
>JAOXYF010000016.1:8865023-8897550 GCA_028565775.1 Sternarchorhynchus goeldii
CACCACAGGAGACAGTAAAGTACAGTACACAACCACCGGGTGGGGGGGGGTGTAACTAGCCTGAAACTGAATAAAACAATGTAGTAAATATGCTGGGTTGTAAAGGGGTCTTCCCATAAGCTTGTTCAGCACAGGCGCAAACTGGACCGCGTCCCGATTTGCCCTGTTTCATGGTGGCCATAGCAACAAGTGTGCAGCAGGTTGTTACCGGGTCATTCGAGAGCCGGTATCAAAAATAAGGCTTCGACCGCCAGGCAGGCTTTCCGAGCAAAAAACAAACCAAAGTGTTTTTAAATGACAAAAAAGGAATTAAAAGAGGATAAATAATCCATTTCCCTCAAGTGAAACTAAGTTTGATCCGGTGGTGGTGGTGAAAATAACAGCAGTACTGATGTTCTTTTTAAAGGAAATGAAAATGGTTCATAGGCTCCTCCTCCATTTGTTAGAAATTAATGCTGATCAAAGCAAAAATGCACCACAAATATCTATTAGTATTAAAATAGCAGTAGTGCAATTATGTTTCCATGGTTAAGTCCTTCGTCAGTAATATTATAACTGATGGTTTGAGTTATTCAATTTTAAAATGCGTGTTTATTACAGTTTATATTCTATTATTAGTATTAACTTTGTTTGAAAGGGCTGGGAAATGCGCCACAGCGCACCCTACAGTGTGGAGAGCGCCACTGCACTTACGTCAAGTCCGGAGGCAGCTCTGTGTGGACCGTCAGGTTAATCGCCTCGTGGGTGATCTCCACTTTACGAACGCTGCCGAAGAAATCTGTGATGAGGACGCTCCCGGGGTCTCGCAGGAACAAGTCGGTACGGTGGCCCGGAGTGGACACACACTGGCTTTTCGGGCACACCTTGAACTAGAAGCCCCAAAAGACATTCAGACAAGGGTCGTGCTGGCAAATGCCGTCTAGTCAAGCATTCTTTAGTGCTTTTTAGCCAATCAGCACAGCATTCAAAAATCAGGAGAACAATTCAAACTCATTTAACAGATTCATTAGCATTTTAACAGCATTTGACCATTATGGGCAAGTAGCAGCTTGTATATTTAAATTCTATTCATGCAAGATCTTGAGATTTTATAAGGGGAGACATTAACATGCATGAAGGGCATAGAAGATTAATCTTAATAATGAGATTAATCTTAATAAGAGGTGGCCGAAAGTGACATAGTTCAGACTTTGCCTTTGTAAACGTCAATAAAGAGAACTGTTTAAAAACATTTATAACAGAGTCATCACTATTCACCAGAACATGCAACAAGAACTACTTGCCCAATGGAGTTTTGCTACACTAAAATGTTACTGACCAAAATGTGTTGGATCACAAATGTGTTTTATTTTGTAATAGTGATGACTTGTTAGGACACTCACAGCACACAATTATTTAAAATCAATGCATCAATCAATAAATACACAGGAAGGATTATTTGCATACTGTAACCTTCTGTAACATCAATACCATGATAACTGCTAACAATCAATATATTGTACAAACCATATTTAGGACTAGAAAGACGTGATGTACATGTACAGGATTTAGTCCAAGCTGACAGGGGTGAATATATCACTGGAAGGCACATGATTTGTTTTCCTTAGAAACTACCAACTCGTCAGACATACTGGATTTGTTAAATCTACACGACGAATGTATTTACAGGTGCTAAACTGTCATCATACGACTTGTGATGTCCGTTGGACACCGTCGTGCTGTGGGTAACGATTCCCGGAACTTGGGAACGGAGACAAAACAACATGGAGACAAATTAAAATCACAAAGTCTTTGACGGCTGAAGATGGCGCTTTTAATTCTCACAGTCAGTGCGATTACTCGTGCATGCACTGGTCTGACTCTCAACAGGCCCCGAACCCTGAAAAGTGAAGTCAATTAACTTACAAATGGAGAAGGGAGTAAAAAAAAATAAATACTTATTTGAGAACTGAGGTTTGCGGCATTCGAGGACAAGTTATTATATTTCCATATGTAATTTCCTGAGTACTCAATTCAGTTATTTCAAAGCACTCTGCTAACAGAAAATTGGAGATGAGGTTAAACTTCCTTAAGTGCATACTTCATACCTGTTGAACTATGTTAAATGAAGCTAAATTACACCACAGTATTTCAATGGTATTCACAACTCTTCACCAACAACACAGGTCTTACTGCCTGTATTACTCGAAGGGGAGAGAGAGAGAAAGAGAGGGATCATCCTAATTTCATCAGAGCATCTTTTTCAGGATTTATAAACTGTCCGCCCGGGAGGAAATCCATAATATCGACGCTAATCCTGAAAACCAGGGCACAGGGTTGACGTGTTGGACGACACAGAACGGAGTAAAGGTCTGTTTGTTGGCCTGTTTCGATCTGAAGCTTTGTGATCCAGGTGGGCAGGATGGAGGAGGGCATCAAAAAAATATTTTAAAAAAGCCAGATCAAATTGATTTGGGAGGAGGAGTGGGACACCAACCGAGTCAGAGAAGTGCATAGCAAGCCTCGATCACGCGGGGGCCTTCAGACGAAAGGTCTACCTCCCATCTGTTTCAAAGCGCTGTGGCACGAGGGTAGATTAGCCATTCTTTTTAAAGTAGCCGAGCTTTTTCATCTGCCACCGCGGGAGGGCCGGGACGAGCCGAAGATTGAGCCGCGGGCATCAGCCCGGGCAGGGGCTCGAATCCCAAACCACGTCGGTGTGGTGAGGAAGGGAGTCCGGTAGCAAACCAGGATGAATTTAGTACAGAGCTGCTTCGCAAAGCCAAAGGTCAGCGGGCACTTTGCAGAGACAGGAAATACAGAGCCGCGACTCTTGCAGGAGTGAGGAATCTCTTTGACAATGCTCCTCCCACACAGAAGATGCCCCTCCCACACTGAAGATGCCCCTCCCACACAGAAAGACAGACAGATGCACTTACCAGATCATTCATATTAGCCTGGCTGGCAGGATGGATGTCTTCCAAGAACTCCAGTAGGTAGAACGTGTACCTGTCCATTAGGTGAACCCCTATGGCAAGGTCTGGCTGGTGCTGCAAACCAGATAGAGAAATCAAGTGCATGAGGCTTCAACAGGGTATTTGCATTTAATGTCTCTGCCACAGTCCTAAACACCTCTCCAAGTGTGGCACCGATGTGCAAATACAGACACCAGAGTGTTGTGAGATTTCCGTGCGCATCTGTCAGAGAAGTGCTGCAGGAACTCTGCAGGAACTCTAGAAACAGAGATTCACTCTGCAAATCTGGACCGAGTTTTGACCGCTTTGCCCTCAGAAACAGTGACATGATGAGATGCGCTGGAGTGCTGTGGTGTTTTAGCACTTAAGGGCAGCGAGTCCTCCCCAACTTACAGACAGCGAGTCCTCCCCAACTTGGCTGCTGGCCAGGGCCATGAGGTTGGGCGAGTAGAATCTCTCGTACATGGAAGCTCCCTGACACGTGTCAATAATGAACAGCAACTCATTATACCTACAAAGGGAAAGAGAAAATCAGACGCTTACACTGGTTCAGCCAAAGGTTTGCAAGATGTAGAACTGTTTAACAAAAAAGAGGAAGAGAAAAGTAAACAGAGGACAGAAAAAAAAAAAAAACAAAGAACTCTGAAGGTAGAACATGAGGCCATAAGAGCCCACCTCAACTTCCTGCCAGAGGAACTAATCATCCCACTCCTCCGCAAGCTGTTGCCACGACAACCATAAAAAGATCTGAGCCTGCCAACCATCTGCGCTCCATTCACAAAAAACACAGTTGATATGCCAATGAGTTCATCCCCCCCTCCATCACACACCCCCCCCTCTTATTTCCCTCTCTTTCTCTCGGGAAGGGAGAACTGACCTGATCTCTGATATAACTGTGCCTCCCGTCTAGGAGAAGACAGAAGAATTGGAAACCAGAACGAAGAAAGAAATCATGAATAACAAAGGGTGGCTCGCCTGGAGATAGAAGGATGTAGTGGGGGAACGAGGGGCAAAGCTGAAGGTTGGGGTTCAGCTACAGTAATAATGATGTCATAACAGTAATAATGACATAACAGTAATAATGACATAACACAGTAATAAGCTGTTAGCTGACATCACTGATCATCTCTGATGCAGCAAAAAAACCCAAAAACAACTAAACACAAAGTCGAAGCAGAAAGTAACACAGACCAAAAAAAAGGTTAGTATAAAGCAAACAAATAATGCACCCCTCCCTCCATCCGACCACACCCACCCTGGCCCCACCCGCACTGGCCCCACCCACTAAATTTACCTTCGTTTCTGCCACATCTGCTCAAAAGCATCTGCCAGCTCTACGTTGCTGATCTCCTCCGAGTCCTGAAACTTCAGGAAGCCATTTCCACCGTGACCTGCACGAACAGAGAAGTCCCACAAAACTTGCTAGGAATCACAACTGCGACATGCATGATGTCAGTGTGTTACTTACACCTAACCCTTTACATGAGGTGGTTAAAGACTGTTGTTTTGCATTCGTTGGCTCAAGACAAGGCAGGGCTTCACTGTAACATCGGTATTGTTAATGATTAACTCACAATAATCTATGCCAAACAATTAACTGGGCTGCCCTACCAGTCAGGTAGATGAGAATGTTGCTGCGGTCATCGGAGAGCAGCCTCTTGGACCGAGGGGTGCTGGGTGGGAGTCTTCCTGTCAGGACTCGCAGAAAGTTCTCCACAGTGACCTAAATAAAGAGCTGCACTTTACAAACATGCAACTTCTGTGTTACTGATTCGGCTTGCTACTGATTTGGTGTGCTACTGATTCGGTGTGCTACTGATTCGGTGTGCTACTGATTCAATCATGACAAGAGGAAGAGCAGCACTGGGCTCCACATCTCTCCACATGGAAACTTAATAAGAAGAACCCGTGATGATTAATGACTGTTTGGTTTGACACCCACACAAAGCTCAAACACAGACGTTAGGAACTGATGTAAGCTCGGAGCCTGTTAATCTCCGAGGGACAGTGCGCCATATACAATTGTGTGGACGCGCCGAGGCCGCCGCCCACCTCGTAACCACGGTAATCCACCTCCACGTCGTCGCCATACACGTTCAGCTCCATGTTCTTGTGGCTGAACACCGTGGCCGGCTTGGGGTTTCTATGGTTACATGCCATGTCGTCGGCCAGCATGAGCACGATGTGACTGGTGGAAGCAGGAGAGCAGTAAGGTCCAATCAGAACAGGACGCACAAAAAAAGGCCATTCAACACAGGAGAGCCTAGGCAACCAGTCAGAACAGGATCAAGCAGGACAACAAATAACAGAGTTTTGGTCTCTCTTACATTGACAAAATGTCAAACAACCTCCACACATTTCGTTAGAAAAAACAAAAAGACCTTGTAGATGTACAGTTTAAAGACTACAAACCATACACTTGTTTTCATGCACTTTGTGTTAGCCGTACTCTCTCTCTTCATGAGTAGTCAGTTTCTACCAGTAGTTCTTCTCAGTACTGAAGATGACAATGTATTCTTAGGTGACAGACCTAAGTGACAAGAGACTCTGCAAGACTCTGCTGTAACAACCAATCAGAAGTAGTCTTCCGGGTAGAAACTGACCAACAATAACGACCAGTAATGAGTCTGAAAGTCTATGTTTAATGACAGATGGGCTAGGGTTAGCCTTGCACACCTATGAAACTTACAGGTATCACAAAGTGATCAGTAAGTAACTGTTAACAGGAGACTGAATAGCATGGGGGGGGCATTACACCATAATGACAACATAAAAATGTAGATCTTTTCAGAGAAAATTGATACCTTTTAGTGCGAAAACAGGGAGTGACAATTCAACTAAGTTAGTTTCAAAGAAATAAACCTCACTTCACTTGTCTAAAAGGCAGTAAAATAAGCCAGAAATGTTTCCGGAGCGGAACGCTTTTGGAAAAGACATTTACAAAAAGCAAAATGGCCGTCCTGCCAGTCACCATGGCAGCCAGAGGCAGCTTAACCTCCATTAGAAGGCAGAGCACACGAAAATCTGCCGAAGCGTGGTGAAACGCGCTCGAATGCTGCAGGCCCGTGGCATTCAGACCTTACGCGGCTCGTTGCCTGATCCGAGATACAGCTCTGTTACAGCTCGGATAATTATTAGGATTAGCTTTTACAGTCATAGGCGTTAGTCCAGCTACGGCTACAACAACAACAAAAAAACGGACCCACTACGAGACAGACCGGCCAAAAAGAAACGACTCTGTTGCAAAAGCTTGTATTTAGCTTTGGTTTCTTATATTCCAACGGATGAGATGCTCCAATTCAAGGCAATTTCAAGTGTTTACCTGAGAAAGGTGACATCATTTGCTCAAACACAGTCGTTGTCTTGTAAAAGACAGACGTATTAACCGGCTCACCTGTCTGGAATGCCCAGTCTCTTCACACTCCTGTAAACGGACAGCACATTCGCAACATGGCGGTAGTTGAACCAGAACCTGGATGTGCACACCTGTGCGAAAAAACAAAACGGCATCACCACTGGAAAGAGGGTGGGGCTTGAACCTGCCACCTCCCTGGAACAAAAGGGGGCCGGACTTACCAGGACCGCCCAGTTGTTGGTGTGGCCGCTGCTGAAGAATCGCGTAGCTTTGGTCTAAGAAATGAGCAACATACACCTTTTGTTAGCGAGCAAGAAAAACAACAGAACCATTAAAATCAACCAAGAAAATGTGGCATTAAAAGCTTTTTTTTAAACAAAAGAGTAACATCTGAAAGGTTCCTGTATCAATACAGAGATACAGTGTTAGGTTACAGTCTGTGTAATTTACCAATTCTTTGGTCAAATTATGTCAGCAGCCTTTAATGACCAATTTCACACAAGTCATTTAAGCACCAAATCACATTCGAATGAATGAATCCCAATTCCTGGATTAGCAGCACTGAAAGATGGGTGCCGGCCCATCACTAATCTCCTCACAAACTATGGGTTTACCAAGATCCCAACGTAATCCCCATCTCATCCTAGCATCACAGTTAATCCCCGGTGATGATTTACATTTACATTTATGGCATTTAGCAGACGCTCTTATCCAACGTAATCCCAACGTAATGATCCCAACGTAATCCCCATCTCATCCTAGTATCACAGTTAATCCCTGGTGATGATCCCAACGTAATCCCCATCTCATCCTAGCATCACAGTTAATCCCCAGTGATGATCCCAACGTAATACCCATCTCATCCTAGTATCACAGTTAATCTCCGGTGATGACAGCCCACTGATTTGAACGTCATTGTAAATTCACCCATGGTATGTAAAAAAACAAGGGGTCTTTCAAAACAAGACGTTTTTTTTTCTAATGCTCAACCATATAAGATCAAAATGTAAAAATGAAGAGTAATATTACAACAACAACAACAACAACAACAACAAAATCCTGAACATCAAGTACATGCTTTCTATAATTTTGGAATGCAAACCTATTTTGTTCAGTCCCCAATATTTTAAGAAATGGGACGTGAAACGTGAATCTGACAGACTTCACATTTGAAGTCAACATGCACGACTTCAAGTTTCAAGTTTCACGACGAGCAGTTTTAAAAGTGCAGTTCGCATTCAGCTTGCAGTATGAATCCGAACAGAACCACTGCACGTACAAGACCCGCCATCATCCGCTGAAAAATACCCTACAAGGTTAAAGATATGAAGCGTTATATTGAGATTTTTAGCGCAGCGACGAATTGAGACGGTCGGCTCAATGGATCATTCTCTAAGGAACCGCTTCTGTAAGTTGAGGTGCAGTGTTGGAAGTCAGTTAGAGAGCCGCCGTCTCCCCCGGCTCAGCCGGTAAGGCGCGCGCTGTGCTCAAGCGAGCCTGCATTCAGCACGCGGGATGCCTAAGCCGCTCACTCTTGGTCGACGTGTACACGATTTCGGTCATGTGCAAAATTTTAAAGGTACTTGGCGCAGATTATTTGCATGATTTAATTGCCCAATCAAAGCCAGCAAAAGCAACGTAGCGCCTCGTGACAGTCATATACGTACAGCTTCATCATCAAGCATCAATTAATGTCAAGCTGCGTTCTTAGGATTTATCCAAATAGATCTGAAGAGAAATGAAAGCTGGCTGGGTTCCATTTAATTGTGCATATGTATTTTAAGGCCAGCGGCCTGTTGTATGGGATGTCAGACAAGACAGTTCAGCTAATGTGTCTCAAACTGCTTGCTTGGTACTCACTAAGGCTAAATAATTTTTACAATGCTTCAGGGGCTGTTTACACATAAAGCTCTAGCCTGGGTAAGTATAAGCAGTGGATTGTTTAAATGGACATTTACTTCAGATGTCCATTAAATAAATGCTCCATTAATCACGTATCATCCTCATTCAGGCTTGAAGACACTTTTAAAGACAAAATGGGTCAGGATTTGAGACAGCTCAAGTGTACAGAGCCAGTCCTGACATCGCTATAGGAGGCAGCCTGTCAGGATGTCATTGTACAGCCAGCAAAAACCTGTCGGGTTTGCTGACTGTCAGCGTTTGATTTCAAGTCGAGGCTGAACTGCCTGTCAGGCGCTGTCAGGAGCTGCCCGGACTTGCCATGTGTCAGACTTTTCCTCCAAGCAGCAGAATCAAAAGCCCTTGCAGTTCGTCCGCCAGACCACAGAGCAATTATGTCCGTCCGAATCAGAGTCTTGAATGATATTTAAAAAGAGCATCTGAACTCATACGGCCAACCGGTACTGAGGTTAAATGAATAAATCAAACAATAAATTAATGGGGTTGGTAGAGGTATTAGAACATCATCTTAAACTACATTTTCATCTGATTTCAATTTTGAAGGTTGGAACCAAGCAACCTAAAAATTGAAACTGAAATTTGTGTGCAACGATACAAAACTAAAAATCTGGAACTTACAAACAGGTAAACATGTAACCAGGGACGGGTTCCTCCTTTCAGGCTTGGTTCCTCTTGGTTCCTAAGATGCTTTCTTCCTCTTACTCTTAGGGAGTTTTTCTTTGCCACGGCAACTTTGGTGTTTTCAATTATAGGGACCCAGATGTTTAAAAGCTGGCCTGTGACGGCTCTTCAAAAAGTGCTATATAAACACATTTGGATTTAATTTTTACAAAAGAACCCTAGCAACACCACTGTGCCTGATAAACTGGTACCAGCTCTTCAAAAGGGATGCAAAGTAATGAACTGCGGCTGCGATTTAACACTTTTTATTTTATTTGTGCACATCTCGAAGAATTTAGTGCTTCTTCTGCTGCACCAATCTCTAAACAAGCATTACGAAGTATTCACAATGTATTTCTACTTAGAATCTGAAAGACTAATTAAAAGGTTTATTTGAAATGCTTGTTCCATCATAAGAAAATTAAGAGACCACAGATCAATGCATTACATGCCCATGTGTTTTCTTGCTCAAAATGTTAGTTTGTGTAATAAATAAATTTGTTTATTTAGGGGGGGTAACTAAGGTCGGGGGAAGCCGCCTGAAACAGGTCAAAGTGAGGAGGAAAAATAAAATGGTAAAAAGCAGAAGTAAGCATAGGGACACTAGAGAAACATCACCGCAGCAGATGGGACAAAACTCAAAGAGAAGGGTTTCAAGAAGCAGGCAGGCGTCACTGTGACTGATATCAAGCTGGATAACCAAACATTGCTTCAAATCTGAAAGCTACACTGATCTGGTTTTTGATTAGTTAACTGATTCAGTTACCAAAGACCGAGCGACCGATTTAGCACTGCATACTCAAATTTCCACTACATGGACGGGAAAACCTTAGTAAGGTCTTAAATAGAGTCAAATGTTTAAAAAAAAATCAAACAATCACAATCAGAAAACGCATGATTTTGTTTACGTTGTTTCCTGGTAGCTAGCCGGTTGGTTATTGTTTGCAGTGTAAATTAGCTAATGAACTGACTCCGCTGGCTAGCAGAGCCGGTGAGATAACAGCTAACTAGCCTCAGACTGCTTTGAGTAAGAAAACGTGCAGACGTACAGACGATCGTAACATTGCTGATAACCAAAGACTTACCTCAAAGTTATTGCCGTGTATCACTGATAAAAAGGCCATGTTTATAACAGCACATATTGTCACAAATAGTAAATTTGCCATCTCGATCTGTCGTAGGATAGCAATGACAGCTGGACTTTAACCTAGGAAGTAGCCTAATCTGTAGTGTCTACAATAAAAGCCACGTTTTCAAAATAAAAGTTATAATGAAGGCGTTTCGTTTGTTATGTGAAGTGTGCTTAGTTAAGTTACAATTTATGTTGTGAACTCATAAACATAAACAAGGCTTTTGTGGGTTGCAGAACGCTTTATTGTCCATAGCATATGCCTATTACCACACCATATCACTCGATAACAATAATGCGATCTCTCAGCTGTAGAAAACACAACCACGAATTACTACACAACATTACAGACGAGTGCAGGCAATCGACGGAAGTCTCCAGTGGGAAATATAATAAGCTCCTTGCTTATGTCCAAGAAGCGTTTAATACGTCACTGTTGCCCCAGACAACAGCTGCTGGCAAACTTCACAGATATGTGCACCCAGTTGTTCTTCTGACATGTTTTCAACTCAACGTGACAAATATCCAATGGCCAGTTAAAGCATTCGCCTCAGACCCTGTGTAGAGTTTGTACTAGAACTAATGAAAAGGTTGATTGGTGGACTAGATGTGAAAATAAAATACCAATTAACGCATAATTTGGAGTGTGACTGTGCTGACCTTACGAAGGGAGGAGTGTGGGTCGATTAAATTATTTTGTAAACCACATTCGATAATCTATCTTATGAACTGCAAAAAATATCAGCAGATAACAACCATTAACAAAACGATAAACGACCCTATAATATTTTGTCCACTTTTATTTCTACGCACTGCGAAGTCTAAAAGATGCGCGTCCGCGCGTCCCAGTGTCTGGTAATGTAAATTCTGTCGCCTAGTCTATGCGCTGGCAACATGAAAGCAAATCGTGCTGTGTTGGCGTTTGTCAACTTGGGCTGAGTCGAGAGGTTTGTGGGAACCAGCATGTCACATGCCCAACGAGTTACGGAGCGCTGAGAGCGTCGCTGCTTTTTTGAATCTAGTATTGTAGTCACTTGGAGAATGCGTTAAGACTGCAACATAAATAGCAGTCTCCGTTTTACAACAACCGAGAGTAGCTAGGTTCTCTGTCAAAACGCGAAACCCGTTCTTTCCTGGATTTACACTTCTCTGAAGACAACCATGAATACCAGCGATGCCAAGGAGTACCTCACCAAGAGAGAAATACCACAACTGTTCGAGGTGAGATGTGCGCTAAGTCCGTGGGGTTCTGTGGTTGAGATGCACAATAACTGTTTATTATTGAATACCTATGTAAGATCACCTACTGAAATACCAACAAATACCGAACGAAGTTGACTACATATGAAATAGCTTTGCTATATTTGTCAACTAGTCTGGATTGGGTTGTATTGCACTGACATGATAATTTCAGTAATGATTCCAGGAGTGTTCAAAAGACAGGAGCATAATGTGAATTTACAACGCTCGGCGCAGAAGGTTCAAATAAATGTTTTAAGCCACTTTTATTGTGGAGGCAACAAGTTATTTGGGCCTGGGACATTAAATTACAATTGTATGTTTATTAGAAAAATGTTAATGCCGAGATGCGTCCTTCTATGTATACAAAATACTTGATCATGGTAGTTTTCTTTCGTAGACGCAGTTTATTGTACCGCGCCGTCATGCTTTTGCGCGAGACCTTAAGATGCTTCTGAAACTTTTCAAGTCAAATTTAAAGAAATAAAGCCAGCAGTAAAACTGGCTGTCAGATGTGCGCTCATTGGTTCCTGTTCTGGGAACCATAATGCTATATTCTAAATGGTGGATTTTGTCACTGAATGGATCCAACATAGATTTGAATAAGATAAATCTTGGCTCATATTCCTACCTCTGTTATTGTACCAGATCTTTAGCCATTTCACTGTTCATTGCTGGAAGGATTTATTTGTAAAAGACCACAGTTGGTTGCAGATAAGTACAGCGACTGTGATAAAGCAATGCCCTTTTTGTAAACTGTCTCTGGTTCTTCAGAGTTTCTTGACTGGTCTGATGTACCACCGGCCTGATGACCCTATTGACTACCTGGAGTCCTGTCTGAAGAAGGTTCGAGAGCTGGGAGGACCAGACAAAGTCCGATGGGACACTTTTGTGGGACAGGAGAAGAAGTCCCTGCCGCCGCTCAACGGCGGCCAATCACGGCGATCTTTTTTCCGAAATGGTAGGTTACAAAAGGAAGTGGGAGGCGAGAGAGTTATCAGCCATCTAACTGAGGTCGAATACGGATGCTTTGAATTCTTTTTAAACCAGCTGCTGATTTATAGATCACAACAACTTGGGTGTTGTGTGCTACCCTAGTAGTGAAATTACACAGTCCAGTTGTGTGATCTACAGATGGCTTGTAAACGTTCCTTGCTATAGATTGTGCAGGTGAGGAAGTGAATGCCGTGGTTGTGTGACCTGCAAAGCAAATGTATGTCCACTATAGGCTGTTAGACACAGAGTTAATTGCATCATGAGTGCCTGGTTAGGAACAATGCAGCGTCTACTGGCTTTTGCTGTGCTACATCTCTAATAAAAGTCTAATAAAATTGATTCCAATAATGACAGCAGGGAATCGTTGCCACTATGATCAACAATATATATCAGCTTCTAGAAACTGTTAAGAATGTATGTAGAAATTGTTGTATTAAAAACAATGCGGAAGTTTTACACTGAGAATATATCTACGATGTACCTGCTTAGTTAATTGATTGAATCTACGGTTCATTGTACAAAACAGCTATTTAAAGCTGCAAGCAGGATTTCAGCTCCTATGGTTACGTTGTCTCACAGTACTGCCAGACAGTCCCAGCTTCCCCTACCGGAGGTACGACCGTCTGCCCCCCATCCCCCAGTTCTCCATTGAAAGTGACTCGGACCTGTCCGAGACGGCCGAGCTGATCGAGGAGTACGAGGTGTTCGACCCCTCCAGGCCCCGCCCCAAAGTCGTCCTCATCATTGGTAAGTTGGCGCGCAGGCGCTGGCCGGGAGTGTCAACTATTGGCATAGCGCTGCGACTGTAACGGGTGGTAATGGGTGCTAACTTTACCACTGTAATGGTTTTTAATGGATGGTAACGGATGGTAATGGGTGGTACGTTACCGCGATAATGTGTTTTAATGGATGGTAACTTTTGGTAAT
Source organism: Sternarchorhynchus goeldii (assembly GCA_028565775.1). Classification (NCBI taxonomy): domain Eukaryota; kingdom Metazoa; phylum Chordata; class Actinopteri; order Gymnotiformes; family Apteronotidae; genus Sternarchorhynchus; species Sternarchorhynchus goeldii. Next base: position 8,878,204 of record JAOXYF010000016.1, read on the forward strand.
GGGTGGTAACGTTACAACTGTAATGGCATTTTACGGATAGTAATGGGTGGTACGTTACCACGGTAACGGCTGTTAATGGATGGTAATTGGTGGCAATGGGTGGTAATGTTAGCACTGTAATGGGTGGTAACGTGTGTAATACTGTGACATCCTTTATCTCTGCTGAGCTAAGATTCTGTGCTACACCAGTGATTCTAAACACGTACCGTCTGCAACAATTGGCAATAATCTCACAGACAGACTGGTCTGCTCATCTTACACAGGTCATGTTTCCAAAATAAAGAGCTTCACAGTCAGGGGTGTGTGTGTGCGCGTGCGCGCGTGTGTGTGTGTGTGTGTGTGTGTGCGTGCGTGCACGCGCATGTGTGTGTGTATTTGTACCTGAATGTGTTTTGCATTAGAGATTATATAAGCAATATGGTTCTTTATGTAATGGCTTCTTCAGCAGATAATTTACATCGTCTTTTGCTTTTTTTTTAGTTGTTTACAAAATGATAATAGTCAACAGCAAATTTAGAAACAACAACTGAGCAAATTATAGCACTTAACAATCAACCACAAACAACAACAATTTAACAAACAACAAAAACTGCTGTATTTTGGCAAATCCTTGCACTCAAACGCAAGGCAGGAAAATGTAGTTAAGAATCAAATTGCTGTTTATGTACCCCCTGTCCTATCTGCTTCTCCTGAGTGATATCCTGATTTAATTTGGAAATGAAATGTGAATCACAGGCTCATCGTACCCAATGTAAACGAAACAGGGCAGTATTTCATCTATCTGAATACATACTGTGGAGATATCCTCCCTATGAGCTAGAAATTTTTATACAAAATAAAGGAAGTGTTTGGGTTTTTTTTGCAGTTCTTCAGAGACCGTCACCGAAGCATGAACTTGTCTTGCTCTTTTGTCGTGCTGAACAGGTGGTCCAGGGAGTGGTAAAGGCACACAGAGCCTGAAGATCGCTGAACGCTATGGCTTCGAATACGTCTCCGTAGGCGAGCTCCTCAGGAAGAAGATGATCCACAATGCCACGAGCAACAGGAAGTGGAGTCTGATTGCGAGGATCATCACTAATGGGGAACTGGCTCCACAGGTACTGGGTTTCACATTTAGCGAATGGAGCGTTTGCTTTGAGGTCGCCGTAAGTAAAGATCAAATGCTTAAGTCGATTTACAGTTGTTCGCTTATTGGTTCTGATATAATCTTCTTAGGCTGTTAGATATGAGCTTGGATTCTGAGCTGAATTCACTCTGTGGCCTGATCTACAGTTAAGCCTGTTGTCACCAGATTCTCATTTTAGAGTTTAGAGGGGAGGCTTCCTATTTCCACATGCCTTTAAGTGTTTCTGGCAAATTGATGTGCTTGACGTTTGTCTCATGGTTGATTGGTTAAATTGTTAGAAAAAGCTTGAAAAAGAACATCATCTTTGATTTACTGTTTTTTCCCCCTGTTTTATAATCATTTTGATGGCCTCTGTCTGATGAGTTTGACTTTTTCCATCCTTCATGTAATTTCTCTGGATATGCCAGTATTCTTTAGGAGAGGTTCAAGCGCAAGGCTAAAAGAACATGATGTCCAGTTCAATCTGCAAAAAAGATTTTAGTGGTCTATGGAAAGGCCAGAGCAGAGACAGAGATTCTAAAGATTTCGTAATGCCGACAAGACTGGATAATGGAGTTGTGCAGTGTTTCAGGTCAGTTTACGTACCTGGCCAATGTGGAGAAAAAAGCCAGAAGAAAATATTGGAGGTAGTGTTGAATATCTAATTCCACAGCAGAATATCATAGGTGAGTGAGCTGTGAGTCCCCTGTTGACAGGACTGATACTTTCACCTGGGCTTTGTACATTCAAAAGTTCAAAAAATGCACTTTAAAGAATGGAAGAGGAGGGTATTGTGGGGGAAAGTAGCCCAGCCCACACAGAGGTGCACTGCCACGATGCCTGAGCAGACGCCAACAGGCAAAGTCAGATTCTGCGTAGGTCTTGAGATGCCAGGCTGTGAAATGTGAAAATATGTACTGCCCAACGATGAAATTACTGTCAAAACAAGACGCCTGAGGTGCTGAGTAGTTTTTTTTTTCTTCAAGATTTTAGTGTGTGTGGATAATCGGAAATAGACATTTTTTGCCATGGTTTGGGCATTCTTTCCTTTTTTTTCTGAGATTTCCCCCTGTGTGGCTGAAACCATAGAGGATCTGGGAGGATCTGTCTTCTGTATGGATGTCCTGCCTGGATATTTTTCATCCAGATTTTTAAAATTCTTTACTTCTCTACTACTACTACCATAAATACAGACCACCTGTACCAAAAGCAATGGGGAGCAATCATGACCCCCAGTTAGATGGAACTGAACTGAGTGAGTTTACTAGACTTCATGGTCGTCACTACTTTGTAGAGTCACTTCATGGCCAGAGTGTTGGATGGGCAAAAACAGAGCAAAGAAGGACAACTCCTACACGAAGTGAAATTTGGCCTTGGAACTGGCCAGATTGGCAACAGTTGTCAAAACAAAAGCAGTAAAACTCGGACTGCATCCAGACCCAATCCGAAGTCATGTGAGGTTGAACCTTTGATACACGGGCAACCCGAGGGTCGGCCAGCACAGGTGCTCTGAATCAACCCACCATGACGCACACTGCTCCCACAGCGGTGACACACTGCTCAGGACTATAGAGACGCTGCCTGTTCCGCACACTTGTAGACCATAGTCACACGGTCTGGTAGAGTGACTGAGCTGGTTGAGTGAGCTGGTAGAGTGACTGAGCCAACGTATCGTTGACAGATTTGGACTGTGACGTTTTTACAAAGAAAGAGAGAGCACGTTACAGTTTAAACCAACTTGGATGCTTGGGTGTTCCTAGCCTACCTACTGTACAGGGGCCACACAAAGAATTAAGGGGCCACAGGCCAACACCTTTCTTTGCTAGCCAGTCGGAGGGACAGAATTGCACTTATACTTTTGTTAAAAAAGGCCCACTTTCTGTTCTCACTGTTTTGTTGTTCTTAATCTTACAGTTTCTCTTTGTGCTTCTTCATTTCTCACGCCTGGTTCTTTGCTCATTTTCTTGCTGCTCTCTCACTTCTGTCATAAGAAGTTATTTTTTGTGTAGTAATTACCAGTTTATTTTAATATCGTCACAAAAGAACATGTGAAATAATTGCTTTGAGGCATAAAAACTACATTTTGTTCTTGTTTTGTTTTTGTTAGTAATTTTGTTTTCGCAATATCTGTTCATCCAAGATAATCAGTTCAGGCTTGTGAAATGAGAGATTACTGGTTATTTCTCATTTTACAAGCTTGCATAATCTCATTAGCTGTGCCCTCTTTTGTTAACAATCAATCTATTTGCTAACTTAAGCAGCTAATGCCATAGAGTGGTTTAATGTGTGTTTTTGGTACGCTGCACGGCTAGCCTTAACATATGAACTATCATTACCTTGTCGTCTGTGCGGAAGACTTGCTATTAAATACTAGAGTAGGTTGGATTCTAGTGCCAGCTCCATACAGTGAATATAGACACTGAAGGAAACGCAGACTGAAAGTGTTGGAAAGATGCTCGGGGAACATTGTGCCTGCACTGAATTCACACTATTGTTTGTGTTGTGTGGTTCTTTTCATCAGTCCACATTAAAACATAAAGGTTTTTTTGTGGCTTTTATATTTGCTGTTTCTCCCAGTGCAGTGACACTCCTGCTTGGATGTGTGGTTGACGAGGTACACATAGGTAGTTCACTCATCATCTAATGGAAATATTCTGACTTTACCTATTTGTCTTTCAAATAAATTGGGTATAACGTGGAGCACATAGTTTCAGTCCGTTAATCATTAATCAGTCACAGAGAAACAACTGTGACGTGCTACATGTGTTTACAGACGTCACATGGGTATTACGCTGGAGATCAGAGGAAACTGATTATACAGAATTTAATATTGCATGCAATGTAAACCTGGAGTGTAAGTGTCCTGACCACAGTACATGGGAAACTGAAAACAAGGTTGGCTTGTGTTTTGCTAGTGTCACAGCTGTTTTAAATATTCTCATTTTCTTTTCCAGCGTCCTCGGCCTGTCAGCAGTGACTCATTTTTAGAAACGCAGATCATCATAGATTCCCTTTGTGTCCCCATCTGCCTTTCAGATGGAGACACAAAACACTTACCTTCTCTTGAAGCGACAGGGGAAAGGCTTGAAATAGCTTAGTGTGCTTGTGTGAGTGTCAGTGTAAGAAAGAAAGGCTCTTTCTGAAACAAACTCATAAAAAATTTCTTCTATTGCAGTGTATTCATATACCATGAAAATGTGTTCATAAACCTCACGCATCTTAAATTCCCTACCATCAAAAAAGGTTCTGCAGCTCCACACCTTTCCTTCCGTGGTTATTTTAGAGGAAGCTGAGAACAAAAGCTAGGCTTTGCTCTAAAATAGATTAGTAAGAAATCATAAAACACTGGTTTTCATGTTAGAGGACCACTTGTAGAAACCTGTACAAGTTTGAAGAGGAAGAGAAATCAGTCCATTTACAAGAGGATGAGATGAACAACCTGGGTCACTGGTCCTAAAAAGCTGTGTTAGATGCGTACATCCACTATCCGCCGAGTCAGGCTCTCTTTCTGTGTAGTAGAGAGATAAACCTAAAGCTCCGGGCCGTCAAAGATTACTGGATAAAGGGCAAAGAGGAATGTCTGTCATGCTTGTTAAAAGTACAGTCTGTATATGTATGAAATGTGCTTTCAGAAATTCAACTGTCTTTTGTCTGCTGTTGATCCTACGTAATCAAAGACCACTGGGTTTCTAGATCGTTATAATGATCGGCTTGGGAGGGGGTTGACGCCATTGGTTTATTGGCGGTTAGTTGGAAGGAAGTGTGCGACATTTTTGGGGTCACTGTTAGCAGTTCTCAACCTCTGACTGATGTCTTAACACTCACAATGCCTATAAAAAGAAACTTAAAAACAACCAAACCTTTTCCTAAGAGACAAAAACAAATCAATTCCTGCATGTTAGCTGTATTAGAGGAAACTAAATATTGGTGAACATAATGGAAGGTGGAGATATAAACACAGCACAAGCCCAGGGTGGAGGCTAAAACAGAACAAAAACAAGACCACGTGGTGCTAAGTACCATGGGAAATGCCACGCCGAAGGTGGGAAACTGTGGCGCATATGTTCCAAAATGTAGCACATTTTTAATAAACATTTTTCGTATGAGAATGCTGAATGTAACCCAGGTGTGTTTTCTTCATCCCAAATACCTTATTACCTAACAGGAATGTCAGTACAAAGTGCGTCACTATTTTACGATGAACCACACAGAGCAGAGCTTTAAAATCTCGGTACACTTCAAGGGACTATTTTTGGATGCTGCGTTTCAGTATGTAGAGCAGTGTGATACAACAGTGGCCTCGCCACAGCAGAAATGCCCTTCAGTGTAGTCACCCTGAGGAAGAAAGCACATTACACTCTGCACATTACATTCCTGTATTGTTTTTAACCCCCAGGCCAAATGATAACTTGTATATATTTTTAGAGCCGTCCTGTACTAACATTTGCATCCTAAATGAATCATTGGGTATGCTTAGCCTGCTCCTCTGTAGCTCAGCAAATATTAACATGTCACACTTGTCACATGATCACCATGTGACAAGTGACTTTCCAATGGCACATTCTGGTTCAGTAGTCGCAGATCATCTAACAAGGTTGTTATCCATCTTGTTAAATGAGTCAGCTCCTCTTCCTCTGGTGAAGAGGAAGACATTGGAAATGAGGGTAGGCTCATTTTAGATTGGGTACAAAAAAAATAATCATGTTTTAAAATTACAGTAGCCTTTAAAAAGATTTTAAAACAGCCAAAGTTTTTGTTTGTTTGTTTGTTTTCTCGATTATACACACCCAAATTGTAAATCCTGTTATTTCAGTTTTGCATGTCATTTTTCTGTACAGTACCTACAGAAATCCTTATAAACATGAGGAATGTAAGCCCCCACAATTCTTTGGACTTGTAAAGGTTAATCACCAGTTTAAGACGTAAAAAAATATCTACACTTTGCTGATGTGGAGAGAAAAGAAGGACTGTGAAGAGAATGTTCTTTATCAGTTTTAAAAAATACTTGGATGGGTTGGATATAAATATCCTGTGCAAATGAGCTCTGTTCTTGTTCCCCTTTAGGAAACGACCATAACTGAGATAAAGCAGAAAATCATGAAGATACCAGATGCAAACGGCATAGTCATTGATGGGTTTCCACGAGATGTTGGCCAGGCTCTTTCTTTTGAAGATCAGGTGAGTGTATTTTCAGTTAACATAGGCTACAAATAGCTCTAATGCAGGATTAACACTGTTGTCGTGAATGTCACAGTTCTCTTGATTTCTGCCTCACTTTGTCACTGAACCTCATGGTCTCCATCCAAGTCTTTCTCCAAAGCTCCATCCTCCAAATATATGGGTTCCTAATTTTTTTTCTATACAACCATATGATGAATGCACATGCCCAATACCAAACATTTAAAATACCTGCAACTTGTAGATTTATTTATTTTTTGCTAATTACAGAGACCACAACAGCCACTGAAACGATTTCTTTCTCAGACCATTTTAGTCATAGTTATCAGGATGTAAAGACTTCTTTTAACAAAACAAGAACAGTATCATTGACGCGGAGCGATTTCATTGCTAATAGCACCCCTAGTGGAGAATTATGGTAAACATCAGTAAGTGAGTTACAATGAAGGCCTATGAGGTGCTTTGATTAAAGAAAATATAGCCACTTCAGATAGCCGACTTCCTATTACTGTGTTCCTTACCAACAGGAAGTACCAAAACGGTTCAGGCTGGATCTGCTATAACTTCTTGGCGGTCATTCAACCACGAAGTTGTGAAGAAACTCCAAAAACTCAATGGTTGTTTTCCATGCAGAACATGTATTCGGAGACAACAAAATGCACCTTTAGTTTAAGGCAATTCTTTCACAGCTGTATTTCGCCTGAATCGATAATGCTTAAATGGCAGTTAGTATGGACGAGCTGTTCGCTATTGTCATGAAATCTGTTCGCTCAAAAATGGCCAGTGTTGGGGGAGGGGGAAATTGCATGTTTGGCTCTGCAGGAGTTGAGTTTACCAATAGCCTGTATTTATTTATTTATTATTTTATTCCTGATCATTTATAAAAGATTTTAGAAATGAGCTCAAGCCCCGTTTGACAGTAGCAGCATTTTCAGCACGACTCATTGTTAGCTTTGTTCTGGCTCAGTAAGCTTCGTTCTAAGTATAGAGATGGACACGGAGTGTCGTTTACACTCGGAGACGGCTGAATTCACACCTACCTCCAGAACTTTCTCTGTAAACGCTCTCCTAAATTAATTTTCACTCAACATGTCCGACACATTTGCTACAATCAAAATAACAGGTTTTATTTTTATATATATATATATCTATGACAGGTATGCATTAGCTAGTGTAAATCTTTCATGACAGAGATACATTGACCTATCACAGATAGGGTTTAATGGTTCGCGTTTTCCAACCTTTGTGCGTGCTCATATCTAAATAACAATCCATCCCCGGTTCGTTCTTCATCTTATTTAATTAGCTCTGTGTGACGCACGCTCTGTTAGTTTTGCGATAGCAAGACGTTTGGTACAAAGCGTCGGGCTCCTCTGCTGCATGGCGCTCATAGATTTGGCTGGCGAGGCATTATCGCATGCTTTAACCTTTAAACGCGTTGCCTAGATCATGCTGCCTAGAAATGCCACAGTGCGGGTCTTTCGTACGCAACAAATCAGATGGCGAAGCGGGGCCGTGAAACGTCACAAGCAGATGGTAGTCAGATGCTTATCTTTCTCTTTCTCTCTGTTGCTTCTGTGCTCTTTAACACTTGCTCATTTGTCCCGGTTTCGCCGTGATAATCGCGCCGAGGTCGCCTCGCGCGGACCGACAGCTGTGTACAACGCGACCGTCGCGTCTGTGAGAAGATTGCTTATCGCGCGACCTCCCTGGATGTCCTATCATCTGATCGCGAGTGCCGCACCCGCCTCCTCCTCACCAGTTAAACGCAGTTACACCAGCTCCGACTGTTCCCCTGAAGGGATGCGTTTGACTCTGGCCCCCAGATGACAGTTAAAGGTGAAGGCGGCATCTAGCTGATGATTTTCATGTCGAGTCACAGGGTAGAGAGTGGTTGCCGGTAATTAGTTTGCTTTCTGTCGACTACCTGTCGACAGTGTACTCCACAGACATTGGTTAACGAGAGCGCAAAAGCTCCGAAGCTTATCGCTGACAGGAGATCGGAGTGAAGACGCGCGTTAGTGGCTTAACGCGCTCTGCCCCGCTCCGTCGGGACACCTGACAGCCTTCTTCCGAAGGTCTCCCTACGATTGTAACATCAATTTGCAGAGTGTTCTCTAGCGATGTCCCATTTCCTGTATAAACCCTCTACTCCCAGCCCTGACCATGATGGCAAAGCTTTGCCTACTGTCGAGAGTGTCTCACCAGAAACCATCACAGAATTATTCTGTGGCATGCAAACAGAATTTGACTTGGCTGAGTCGCCCCCACAGTATGGCACACAGGAGTCGGGGACTATTTTTTTTCTTTCTGGTTCCAAGGATTAAAAAATGCCCGCTGGGCTAATGTCAGATATCTGCCTCTCACACAGCCTGTGAGGTGCAAAAGACGAAAGACTGGAAAAAGTGACAGATGCAAACCATTTTAGAACATACAAATACATGAGTCCTTCTGACTGACCTCAGATCAGCAGCCACTAAATCTGCTGTCAGGTATGGGCCATTGGAGGCTGCTTAAAACTGTACAGTAAACAGTAGGAACAGTTTTGGAGAAAAACAAAATGCAAAGTATCCAAATCCAAAATGTCCTTAGAAGAGACAGGCCAAGCAGATCCAAGCCATGTCATGAGAAATGGGTTCAAATAATCCCATCAGTAATCATCTGAGAAGTGGGTTCAAATAATCCCATCAGAAATCATCTGAGAAATGGGTTCAAATAATCCCATCAGTAATCATCTGAAAAGTGGGTTCATATAATCCCATCAGTAATCATCTGAGAAGTGGTTTCGAATGCAGCTCATGGGGAGACGTGAAGTACTTTGGGATTCTGCGTTCCACATTCAGGAATAAACACAACATGCTAATCCATGTCCTCCAACCACACCACCCTCCGTGTTCTGAGGACAAGGACAGATGAGAGTTAGATGAAGCAGAGTAATTGGACATATGGTGAGTCACATGACCTGGGACGAGCAGCTACAGACCAGTGTGGCCTTTGCAACATTATGAGTGGGCAACCAATAACTTGTCACCACGCGCTTCAAAAAATTGGGTTAGCATTGATTCCATGGAGTAGGGGATTCGAAAACTCAATTAGGTGCTGAGCTGTTCTGCGAAGCAGAAGATTCTGAAGCCCAGGTTCGAACTAGGTGTTTGTAGCGGTGGTGAAACATCTCCATTGAGGATGGGGGGGTCAGAAGCATAAGAGCAGGGTCGACCCTGCGAACGTGCAAATGTCAACTGAATATGATGTCAAAATGTCAGCAGGCGGGAGGAAGACTCAGCTAGACTGATGTTTAAATGTGGCGAATAGCAGGGGAAAAAAACAACGATGATGTGAAAAAACAACGATGATGTGAAGGCAATCGCCTGTTTGCTTGTCATCGCTGAGTTTGTTTGTTTTTTTTTTGTGACAGTTACAAAACCATTCCAAGAAAAAAAAAAGTCAAGACATTTGTGAAAGAAGCAGCATTATATAAGACCAAATATCATTTGTGAAAGCTGCTTAATGTATCAAAAATGCATCTATCAATATAATTAATAACTAATGTGTCTTTAATACATTAGATATGTCTTACTTTTTAAAAAATATTCAGTGTTCTAATGTAAAGAAGTGTTCTGTCCTTTTATAACCTCTTCATAAAGATTGCAGAATGATAATGACAACCTTGAAAAATCAGGCAATGCAACGAGTTTTTGCTAAACCAGAGGAAAGTACATGAACAGCAACTGTGACCTTCGAGGAGTTTGATTATCTCGCTTTAAAGGTTACGGATCCTGTGCACATTTCACGAGCTGGACTGCAGCTCATCTGTCTGCGCACATGGCGTTGTGAGCTAAACCGAACGAATTCTTCTCGACAGACAGTAGCAGTAGATGACGGCACTAATCTCATCTTAATTTGTACGGTTAACCACCGGCTGAAACGAGGTCAAATCCGAGGACGTGGGCCGTCGCGTGCATCGCGTTTGCACCCGGTCTTGTGCAAAGATCGTCGGCTGTGATGCAACTTCGCCGGACGATTGTGAAACAAAGAAGCGTAACAGGAAAAGGCCATTAGGGCAGCTGAGCCTGGTCCCTGGTGATCGTTACCTGACACTGTCAGCTCCGACAGCAGAGGCTGAGGCTTCTCTGTAATGCGGGACCTTGGATAATGAGGTGTGCATGGGCCCCTGGTCTCTTGGAAAGGATCCTTCATCTGCAGGGCTCCGCAGTGGTGTGTGTGTGTGTGTGTGTGTGTGTGTGACCATTAGGCCCACTGAGGACATGGTAGGGAGGCCCTCCTTCTACCAAGTTTTCATCAGGCGAGGACTCTTTACGCACACAGAGAGAGAGAGAGAGATGAAAAGAGAAATAAGAAGGTCTTTATGGAATAGAAAGGAGAAAAAAAGAATTCAGGAGAGCAGAAGACAGGAAATGTCCCAGAAGAGAGAAAACAATAAGCAACACTCCTGAGAAATACGCAAGAGAAATTTTGAAGCAGCAACTAGAGAATTCACAGAGCCATAGAGAAAGTGGGACAGACTGTGTGTATGTGTGTGTGTGTGTGTGTGTGTGTGTGTGTCATAGATGTATACCAGAGTGGCTTCTCAGTGCTGTGTACACATCTGTGTGTGTGTTCAAGAGTCTTTGTGCGCGCTTGTGTGTGTGTGTACCAAAGTGGCAGTTCTTCTCAGGGGCCTTGTGTAGTCCTCCAGACCCCTGACTGCCCTTTGAAATACCACACTGTGCTTTTTCCAGCATGCATCATTTATTTAAACATCAACATGTCCCTCGGGGGCTTCTGTCTCTCCCAACACAGCATCCAGAAAACAATTTACGCTTTTTCAAAGAAGCTTCAGTCCATTTCATCCAGTGTTTAATGCGTATATATGATGATTGCCTTTGAATGGGATCAGATACCATGATCCTACCTCAGTATCCCCAACCGCCCATCCACCCTCCAGTATATCTGATCTGAGAGACCCAGATGGAATATAAGGCTGTAGGGTCTCAGTACGATTAGCTTGGAGCTACACCGTTCAAAGCCTTAGGAACAAATCAAAATATTAAAATCAATTCTAAAACGAACAGGAAGCCAACGCAGGGTAGCCAAAATAGGCGTGATATGTTCCCAAAAGGTGCTAGCGTTACGGTTCGATGGAAAAGTGACACTTAACCCGCTATTTCACAAGCAGTTCCACCATATTAATTTGTAGTGCACTTGTTTTGCTGTATAAAAGACCCTTAGACAGTTTTTTTCCTTTCCGCAGCCAACAGTTGTTGTTTTTCTGGGGAGCGATTAACGTTCTTTCACGGGGATTTTAGCAGGCCAACTGTTTCGAGAAGTAGCCAGCGCAGGATGTTATTTTGCAGGCTATCAGATCAACGTACTGCTAATGTGTAGGCACACTGACTAAGTGAAGTCTTGCATACTAACAATTAAGTACCTTTATTTTGAATTGATCAGCACCACCTTGCTTTCTCTTCTGTTACAATGATTCATTTCACCAGCAGGGTGTCCATGTTGTATGTAATTCTCATATGTTTCTAGAAGTTTGTTCTCACCAAATGGTATTTTTGAACACCCTCAGAGTAAATGTGAGCAGTCATTATGATCACATTATGCTCATATACCAGGACCACTCTGAAGCTCTGAGGCTAGTCATTATTCTCACAGTGCGTTTTGTTCTCCGTTCAGTCGCCCCACTGAGGCTCTGGAGCTCTGGAGAGCACCCCTATTAAAACACAGAACCCATCAGCAATCAGCGTTTCACATCTCCGAGCTTTCCCTCGTTCTCTCTCGTTTTGTCTGACTTCGGTTTGTCGCTGGGTACCTTCACAACAGGTGCGTGGAAGAGTCCCGCCGCCAGAACGGAGAGTTCGGGGCGGCAGCAGTGAGGTCTGGCAGTGTTGTGTAATCAGCCGTTGCACATTTAAATGCAGTGCTGATGCAACGCAAGGCAAACTCAAAGCAAAGTGTGAAACATCTGACATCCACCACCTATTATGTATTAATGATGTCTCATCACCTTGCCTTGAATAATTTGTCTTTTGTGTTAAACCACAGTTCTCATGTGTGGCTGCCAGTTGCTGGGATTGTGCACATCTGTGTCTGTTTACCTCTGGTTTCCTGAGTCATTTTTGCTCTCTCTCTCTGCTCTTGCAGATTTGCACTCCAGACCTGGTGGTCTTCCTCTCCTGCTCCAACCAACGCCTCAAGGAGCGTCTGGAGAAGAGGGCAGAGCAACAGGGTCGCCCCGACGACAACCCCAAAGCCACCGAGCGCCGGCTGACCAACTTCAAGCAGAACGCCGTCCCACTTGTGCGCTACTTCCAGGAGAAGGGCCTCATCGTCACGGTAATGGCTGAGTTTTTCTCCAGCACTGAGCAGGCAGAGAAAAACCACATCATGCCATGTTTTTATGAGCAAATGAAATGGATAAACTCTCATCCCGTCACTGTCCCATATATTCTCGTTTCACACATTCCATGCTTTCATTGGAAGTACGGAAAGGTACATTTGTGTAATGGTTTTTACAGAAAAAATTCGAGGCTTTTATCAGATGGTAAGCAGGAACAATGTAGGGTAGAGGATCTGATGAGCTGCAGGATGTCAGTATAGTTCTTCCAGTATAGTTTTTTTACAGACTGTAATGCACACAGACAGCCATTAAACATACAAGCTCTGCTATTGGTACCGCTAAACGTCTTTGTTATTGTGGTGTAATTAGGCAGAGCTTAAAAAAAGATTGGCGGCCTTGCTGACAGGGATCAGAGGCATTCTGCCCCAGTCTGTGTAGCCAAACGGGGGCTTTTAACTAGAACCAAGTTGATTCAGTTATTCAAGGCACACCGCATTTTTCTCAAATACCCATGGGTGTATATAAGGTAGCTATGGAAACCAACGAAGGCTGAAATTCTTGCTAACAATGGCAGATGGTGTACACCTTAAAAAAAAACAAAAAAAACCCCTGCATGTTGTTTAAGCTGAATGTCTACGTGGTGAGAGATATGCTCTTAGAGTGCAGCTCTTTGCCATGGAGCCCGTTACCCACGGAAACCGCTCACCTTTCCCTATGAAGGCTGAATGGTGACATCTGAACACCTGAACGCTTCAGTCCAAATCCAACGCGAGGCAAATTTCGTCATCCATGTGGCAAAAGAGACGAAAGCACCGATTCATCAACTAAGAAGAGTCTTTTTTTTCCCCCAAAAAAAAAACTGCAACCAGTGTTTTGATACGTTGTGATTTAAGAGGAGGATTCTGGGCGTTGCCGTGACTCCTCAAACTTCTCCAAACATCCATGTTAGCTGACATTTTGTGCGAACCTGAAGACATGAAGTCTGCCTAAAAAAAATCTCTTGACTCAGCGTCTGAGTTTTTCCTGTGGGGCAGTACTGGATTTTGGCTGCTTAGACAATCACAGAGATCCATTCATGCAGTGTAACCAACACTGGTCTGATCCGAGCCACACAGGAGTCAAAACCAAGCCACCTGGAGGAGACATGCAACCCCAGTCTGGGCATGTCATGTCCTGACAGTCCGAACTGGGGACCTGCTCACTCACGCTGAAGCTCGACTGAAATTCGTACCTGCAGCAGGAGCAGGGTCCCCATGGCGTACGTTCAACCAATCAGAGTGCAGATGAAGCAGCACGCTGCCGATTGCCATGGTGGGTGGGGCTCCTCCCCCTCCTGCCCTTCCTTTCCACAGCCGAACGGAGGAACAGCACTGGTGCACGTTCAATGAACACCTGGATGGGAATACGTTAATTCAGTGTAGGCAGGAACGTCACAGGATGAGCTGTGAGTCAGGTTCTGTTAATAGTGTCAAGTTATTTTCCAGGGAAAAAGTACATTTTATTATACAGTACCAGTCAATTGTCTGGACACACTAGTATGTTTTTAATAGTAACGAAGAAACAAATGTAGCAATTATCCATTACATTAAAATGCCTAAAACATATAATCTGTGAAAGCTGTTATATATGAATTGATGTCCAGAACACACAATTAATTTTAGCTGCACCCTCAGCAAGTAGTTTTCTTTTCAAACCTTAGTCCCTCGTACTTCAAGTGCTCTGCATACAGGAGAAAGACATCATCATCGACGTCTGCCTCATGAAGCTGAGAACATGAAGGGCGTGTAAAGCTCTGCTCACAGCAAAGGGAGGCATCTATGAAGAATCTAAAATCTAAGATAAACAAATATTGAGCAGCACAATCACATATGTGGTATTTGTTCCCTGATTTAATGGAGAGAAAAGTCAAATAAACAGAGTAGGTTTGTCCAGACTGGTACTGTACCGAATTGCTAAGTGGAAGCCAGCTACTCATTTGGAGTAGTGATTTATTGATTAGATATTCTGTTGAATTTCCCAGTAGAACAAAAGGTGTGAACACATTCTTCTTTATAACACACACACACACACACACACACACACACTTCTGTGTAGAATGTAACTAATGCTTGGTGATTATGTGGGCAAAGGCTGGTAGGATTAAGGGACGTATAAAGGTAGAGTGTGTAAATATAAATACATGTTGAGGTCCTTTTTTAACCCCACCATTATACATATTTATAATGGTATGTTGTGTAAAAGAAATGACACCTTCTTGGACTATGAAATAAAACGCAAAGTCACTGTGGGTAAAGGAGATACTGACCCCTCTCACCTGTGACCTCAAAAAAGATACTGATCTGTGACCTCAAACAAGGTACTGACCCCTCTGACCTGTGACCTCAAACAAGGCACTGACACCTCTGACCTGTGACCTCAGGACCTTGTAGGAGAATGTGCTCACTAGTGTCAGAAAACAGCTCGGTTTCCTCCCACAGTAACAACTTTAAAGACTTTCATCTGGTTCAGGGGCCAAGGTCAATTAAAAGAGAGAGAGAGAGAGATAGAGATGGATGGATGGATGGATGGATGGATGGATGGATGGATGGATGATGTCTATCAGTCCATCCATCCATCCGTCCATCTGCAGATAGTGTAGTCGATGATGTCTGATGGGGTTAATGGAGTCATTTAAATATACCTGTACATATTTATACAAATGGTCATTTAAACATACCTGTACATAAAATTGGAAAGAAAAAAAAAAAGTCCCATCAAATCAGTTCCTTGATCAGTCCCTCCCTAATGTGCTGGGTGTGGACAGCAAACGGTGGTTTATGGAGCTGAGGCTTTCACTCTGTCTCCATATGCAGGTTTTTATTGTCTCTTCTCTCTCATTTTTCATTCCCTCGTTTTCGCTCATGCTTTTTGTTTGATCAAATCACATTTCAAGTGGCTGCTGACAGGAAAATGCAGGTCGTCGGTATTCCGCACCCTTATCCTTGTGTTAGACGGCTCTGACACAGCAGGCCGACCTTCTCCTGCCACACCCTCACTAAAAGTATTTCAAAAATTGGTTATCTGGCCAATATTTCTTGTGTAGGAAAAAAGACATTCTGAGAAAAGGAGAGCAGGGGATTCTGGGAAAAGAGCAGAGAGGTTGTTTTGTACAAACTAGGAGCGATTTCATTGCCGGAATGCAGGGGGACAGAAATTTTTTTTTTTTTTTTTACGTTGCGATTTCAGTGTGTTTACAGTTGGAGGAGGAGTGTGGAGACTTGGTTCGCGTGTATTACTCCTTCATACATAGGTTATAGGTTTTTGTTATAGGTTTTCATGCGCTTTTCATGTTCTTCTGCAATAAATATATGACATAATGTTTATTTATGTGTGAAGGACACATACAAACTGCTATACAACCGTTCGCTCACATCTTCCTTCCTTTCCTATAAGGAAAACCTCCAGATTTTACTACTGCAAACATCAAACAACAAAGTAGATAAATAAATAAATGTAAATAGACAATGCTCCCTGTTCTTTGTCAGGTCTGCATACCTCAAAATGATTAAAGTATCTGGTGATGAATTTGTGAGTCCACAGGACCTTGGTTCCTCCCAGTGTACATGGACGTCAACCTGGATCTGTATTTACCCCCCAACCCACCCCTTCCCAGTGCAGTTTCAGGTCTCTCCAGTCTGCCCTTTCAGCTGCAACAGGGCCACACAAATCCACTTAACCCCCAAGTTAATTCTGAATGAATTGTTTGGGTATATATTTACGGTTTGCCGCTCACTGCCAGACACCACAAATCATTTTAAGCGAAAAAAAGTGTTTGCCTCTTCTCCCTTCTGTCTGGTGTTATCGGAAATACTTATTACGGAAAAGCTCATTGCAAAGCCGGCGAAATGGTGGACATGAAGCTGCCATGTTTTCTTTTGATATTAAACAATTGAAACGCCTCATTAATGTCGTAGAAAAACGCAAATATGGATAATATGGTACCAAAAGGAGGTATTTTTATAGCACTGCCACTCCATGCGGTAAAACAGCCGATCTGCAGAGTCGGCCGTAATGTGCTCTTTCTTTCTCCCAGTGGTAGTGACTAATCTCCACTGCCATTAGCCTGTATTACTCACTCTGTTATTTTCTATGAAGGTATTGTTCTTTATATTCACTAGATAATGACAAACAAGTTATATCTTATGAATGATCTCCATTTTTTTCCCCCAGTCTTACAAGCTCAGTTAGAAGGATTTTTAATAATGAACCTGAAACATATCACTGTGGAATATTCTGTATAAATGTTTGCTCTTCAGTTTCTCCTCATAATCTCATTTAGATGCAGACGTGAACTGAATAGGCCTTTGATCTGCCCCTTTAATGCACACGAAAGGCAAAAGAAGATTAAAAGGGAGTTGCTAAAGTACAGAGAAGAAAGCTGGTCTTTGCTGGAGTACTGTTATTGTGTCCGTTATGGACCAGTAACAGTGTAATACAAGTGCTCACAACACTTGTTGCTAAGACGTATAACGCACAGTCCATATTTCTACCCCAGCGGAAAGCTCTACACGTTTCTAGTGCGTATTACAGATATACAGTAGGTCCATAGCATCTGGACTTTGTAACGTGCATAGATATTGAACGATGCAGTAAAACAAGGGTGATGTGGATCTTTTGGGTTTTAACGGTTAGTATTCAAAGCCTCCTCTCCACAATCAGTAAATGCAGTTTTAAACCTTTGCTCTTAGTTGAGCAATCGAAGGTCACACACCTTTCTTGAACAGCAATGTATCTTCTGATGATTAAAGATGTTACGGTGCACGCTCCAAAGTAAAGAGAAAAGGCGTTAATTGGAGTATAAGAGCTTGGAAGTACATGTAAACTGTGTCTCATTCGTTGCATCATAATTTTATGCTAATGCTGAAAACAGATTTTTCTAGCACACTTCTGCTTAAAAATGGGGTTCTTTTCATTTTCACAGGGTTTTTTTTTTGTTGGTTGGGATGACTCAGCAATTTCAAATAACAAATACGTTTAGTTCTTAATTACATTTGCTTTGGAGGATGCTTGAGGTGAGTTTGGTGAGGAATTAATGGAGGATGGTTTGAGATGTGTGTATCCCCAGCGAGAGAAAATGAATGCAGCCTCATAACAAATCATGTGGAAATCAAAAAGAAAGCAGTCTGAGCTGCAATCTGGAGTCATCGACGCATATTTTAGAAACTAATGAAGTGATAATTGCACCTCATGTTGATCGCAGCCAACCGCCTCTAAGCAAAGAATCTCAAAGGATGTTTCTATGCCATCCATCTACAGCAAGAGTCACAAGTCTGGTGTCTTCGAATGGAGATTTAACAAAAACATTCAGACAGTGCTGATAGCGAGATCTGCATCTTGTAAAGGGGAAACTCCATCTTGTAAAGGGGTACTCCACTCAAAAATGGTGACTGTGATTTTACTACTCCTGGTACCTTTTGGGTTAACAGACCGTTAACAGGACCGTTTTGGTGATGTTGATCTACAAGAAGGTCGTGTTTTAGCTCCGGCTGGGCTTGAAGCAGATCTCTTGGTTTAAAAGTACTACCGGATCTCTGTGTATAAGCACCATTGGCTTGGACACAAGTCTTGCTCCAGTACAAACGCTGGGCGTTTCTGAAGATGTCTTTATTCACAGGACACCCCCCCCCCCCACCAACAGCCTGAGATACTCTGTGTTTTTTGCATTTTTGCGTGATTAGCAGAGCGCTGCTGGGAAAGTCTGAGTGTCACGTGACTGGGAGCGTCTCCCTCTCAGAGCGGCGAGGCCTGCTCTGATCAGCTCTTTCACAGAGCCTCCCTCTGGCAAAAGAGAACAGAAGAAGAAGAAGAAAAAGCGCCTCACAGGACCTCCTGCCGCGCTGTGAGAGGAGGATGAGCAGGGTTCAGAATGTTGCGTGGGGAGCTCAGCTTAATTCGCTTCTTAATTAGGAGCTTCAAAAGAGTTGCAGCAAATGGCTGGAGCACCCAAGCAGTGGGGAGTCGGGCTCCGTCTGATCTCCAGCTCTGGGTAAACCCCTGCGAAGAATTCTTGAAGAGAGAAGAAGAAGCAGACAGGTGTCGTCAATGAGGGAAGATACAGCAGGAGTCATGGGTTTGGGAGTTATTTTGCGCAGTGAAATGGTTTTCTTTGATCTGTTTTTCCACTTTGCGTTTCCATGGTGATGCTGTAACCATGATTACTTGGAAGAAAAGAAGGAATAATAGTGAAGATATGCATTTTAAATGTCAGTTACTAACCTGTTGCCCGACAGCTATGCTGGTAGTCACACTGACGTGACTTTAAAAACATTACAAAGTGATAATCAGCTGAAATTGGTTTTAATTAATTCTTATTTTGAAATGAAGATAGTACTTGGTTTTCTTTTGATGAGTGACAAATTAATTATTAAGTATTGCTTGCTGCATAACATCAATAGAGATATTAGTGTATTTGTGTTCAAATAACTACATACAGGAAACTGACAAAATCAACAACAAAATTAAACACTTTGAAGTACTTCTGCTGGTCAAACTTTTTCTTTAGACCTTAGGCAATGATAGTTCTGGGTACAGCACCAAACCACTCTACACCTTTAAACCTTTTAACCATCACAAGAGATTTCTCTGTGCACATCGCCCACACTCATCACACACACACACACACACACACACACACACACACACACACACAGTGCTTCTAAGGACTACACCAATCACTCAATTC
>JAOXYF010000016.1:8897797-8915710 GCA_028565775.1 Sternarchorhynchus goeldii
CCCCGCACCCCCCCGGTTACCAGCACACACTGTTCCAAACCGCATCCAGGTCTGTTCAGGGCGCTGTGGATTAATGAGGCATCTCTGCCAATACCGTGCACTCGGCCACCATCTCCTTCTCGTGACGAGAACACAAATGAATCTATTGCTCTATTACAGCTTGAGCAGAACAGTTGGGCTTTATTGGTTTATGTAAATGGAGCAGTGATTGGTGGAGAGCACAGTTTATTTATTGGTTTATCTAAATGGAGCAGTGATTGGTGGAGAGCACAGTTTGAGTACTGTGAATGTAGAGGAATGTCGATAGCAGACGGCAGTGTCTCACACTCTAGAAGAATGAATTTATTTTGTTCAGCTCCTTTTTCAGGTGTAAGCCTGAGCTGACCTTCACAGAGATGGGTGATTAGGGAAAAATGAAGCCTGAGCCTGAGGCCTAATTGTCTCCAAAAGTTCATCTCTTTGTCTCTAGAGCCCCGGTGCTGTATCCCATAATAGTTTGTAGGAGCAGCAAGGCCATCAACCACTGCCCCCCCCCCCCCCTCCCGACAACAACCAGGGGACTCTCCCACGCATCTCTGCACTGTGCCTCCTTATAGTCTATCGTCATGGAAACAGCCGAGAGGTTGGGCAGCAGTTGTTACTGTACCGCCTCCTGTCTTGAGATTTTCATTTTCTTCCTGGTTTTTTTTTTTATCACTCCAACAGTTTCTCTGTGTTCAAGAATCAACCTTGAAGTGGTTTTTAAAGGTCTTCCATGCTGATCTTAAATGCAGGCCATTATTAACCTCCAGTCTCAGCAGTCCAGCTTCTTTCTGAAGACCAAGTGAGCAGAAATGAATTAAATTACCTCAGCAGTCTTCATTCACAAATAGTTGCATTTCTTCACCAATGATACATCGCTGTTTTGGTCTATGACTGGAGCAAAATACGTTTCGTCAACTACAATCCCATTTACTTTGATCTCTGTGGGTGTATGGGTGGAAATGGGGGTGGGCTCCTGAGAAGTGGCCTGTGACCACATATTGCTTGTCTTCTCTTTGTAGTTGGACGCCGACCGAGGTGAGGAAGAAGTCTTCTATGACATCAGCATGGCGGTTGACAACAGGCTGTTCCCGACCAAAGAACCCGTAGCAGGTAAAACCATCAGAACCGCCTTATCTGAACCCGATCGTAGTTCTTATCTAGTGCCCTGATGGGTGTGTTTTTTCGAGAACTGCTGCAGACATGACAGCACAGCAAACTTTTGAGGCTGGAGTGATCCAAGCAGCTATTTTAATGTGTATTTCTGGTAGCAACCATGAATGTTTTCCATGTACTTAAGATAGTCAAACATATTTTTCATGTCCCAGTTTAATAGCGCTTAATATAGCAATTATTCCGTTTGGAATAGATGGATTTTTTCTGAAGTTTTTGGTGGGGGGAATGATCAGAACTCGGAGCAGGGACTCTGTGGGAAACAGCTGTGGTGTTCAGTGAAATATATTCTTGGCTTAGTTATTAATTAGATGGGGAATTTTTGAGGGGGTGTACACCCCCATCTTAGTTAGACTATTGCTGATAGGAGTTTGGGAAAATTACCCAAATATCTGTGCAATGGAGTTTGATTGGTCAAGAACAAGTGGTGGTTGAGTTATTTGACTTGGCCCTGTGGGATCTAAATAGTTTGCATGGTCTAAATGGTATGCATCTTTATTTCCCAGAAGTCTCTGTATCAAATACTCACTTACACTAATTGAGCTATTATTGTGTTGGAGTTGTGTTTGCCGTAGAGGCATCGCCACAAGCACACAAGCTTCCCGTCAGGCGGCGTAGCGAGTTCCAGCAGCGTAACGTTGCTCCGGGAAACCATGCGGCTGTGAGAGGGTGCAGCAGGGCGTGTCTCTCTGCGCTAAGCGGCCTCGCACTTTATGTAGCAGAGTTAGCGGTGTTGTAGCACTGACGGACGAACGAACGTGTCAGCGGAAGTCGGCGCGTGATAACGCGGACGCTAATTTCTTCCCTGCTCGCTTATCGGATGTGCCGCGCGGAGACGAGAGGGGAGAGTCACGGACCAGTCTGGCCTCCACGGCTGAAAGATGTAGGAGGTTAATTAACTGAGCTTAGGAAAAGGGAAAACTAGAGACATGGAACAGAATTACGTGACTTTCACCGAAATACTTTATATTTACTATAGACAAAACAAATAGAGAGCGATAATATTAGCTACGGTCAGATGTCCTCTGGCACAGCAAACTTAGTTAAAGCTGTTTATATATGATGAAAACACTGAAGGCATAGAAATGCTGATTTAAGAGATTTATGTAGAGACATGCAACGCTTTAATAATACTATGTAATACTACGTAATGATACTATAACTTTTCAATACTATGTACATTTGTGAGTGCTATCAAATGGTGTGAACTGTGACTCCCGCAGTCGAAAAGGAGCAAAAGCAAAGGCAGTCGATCAGATCTGGGCTCGAGGGTTTTAGAAAGGTGGTGGTGTAGGAACACCTAGGAATCTGCTCTTTGTGCTTGTGATTTGCATCATCTTAGTGAATGAATCAGCTGTTGCATGCATGTGTGTGTGTGTGTGAGAGAGAAAGAGATTGAGAATGTTGTGTGCATGTGCATATATGGAGATGTGTTGTGTGAGTGTATGTATATGTACATGAGGGGATATGTAGTATTTCTGTGAGGTTGTGTGTGTGTGTGTGTGTGTGTGTGTGTGTGTGTGTGTGGGAGGGATGTGCTATGTGTGCATGTATGTGTGAGATGGTGATGTGGTAGTTCAGGTGCAAAATCGCTAATCAAAACTGTCCTGACTGGCTCAGATCGTAACCAGTTTTTTTTAAGAAAACACTTTTTTTTTTCTCCCCAATCAGTGTGTTTTTTGTGCTCTACATGAAATGTGTCATCATTTTTAATTGGTTCTATTCTTACTGTGATTTTGCTGTTCTAATTGTGGTCTTTATTAATCCGTATTTCTATATGGTTTTAGTTTGAAAACTGCCTCTAAAGTTGCATCTGTTTTAATTGCTTTGTTGTAAATTACAACATCTGCTAATATTGCTATGATAGAGATGACAACTTGACAGCTCGTTGGAAGTCTTAATGTATGGTGTCTGAGAAGGACCATGTTGAGGGTTTTTTTTTCCGTTAACTAATGCATAATGATTTCAGACACCATTTTATCCTAAAAAGTGTTTTGAAAAGATATTAATGTGTTTAATAGTGTAGTTGCAGTTGGTATTTAACCTCTGCCCAAACCATCAACCAATGAGGTTTGTTCTTTATCATAGATTAGTGATTCTGCGAATGAGCATGTGTGTGCGTTTGTGTGATGCGAATGTGGGAGGTGTGTGTGCTTGTGCAGAGGTGTGTGTGTGTATGTGTTTGTGTGTGGTGGCGGGGTAGAAAGACGCGCGCGCGTGTGTGTGTGTGTGTTTAGAGTGGTTGCTCTTCAGCTAAGCTTTGAGCCAGATAGGAATGGTCGGCTGGATCAGAGTGAGCCTGAGAGTGGATGCTGATGACAGCGAGGCCCTTCCCTCCCACCCCCCCGGGGCCCCGCGGGGCAGCTTGACACGCAAGAGGGCCGGTCACATCAGCACCAACCCTCAGCTTTCACACACACTGTATCCACAACATTTGGGTCACGCTCACATGACTGGATCCCTCAGAACTGGAGGGAAAACCGTCCCACCGCAAAACACACGCCTTTGTTTTGACACAGACTTCACAAACACTAAGAAATTGAAGGAAAAAAAACTTGTACTACTTACCTGCCCTGATTGTGCTCTGATATGCACATGGCATCTTTAATGATTCGTTTCCTAGCAATGCCATCAGGTCCAATCATGGTAATTGTAATACTGCATATAGCATTTGTCGTCCTGTAATAACATATAGAAGGAAACAATAAACCACTAGCATGAACAAATGGGAGTAAAATTAGAGATTCCAGCTAAGGTCGACACATTGTTTTAACGGTGCACATTTATCCAGCACTAATTACGCTGGTGTGATGTGCTCGCCAGGTTGGTTGTGGAGCCAAGAATCTGGAGCATCTCCTCGTCAATATTTCAGGAAGCAGGAGACAGATGCAAGCCTGTCCAGCGGCTGCCTTTGGCTTTATGAAGTGGGACCTGCGGTATCTGTCAAGGAGGGGCACGTTAATTAACCCCCAGCCCACCCCCCCACCCCCACCCGCTCCTGACAACTATTAATGCCAGCACGAGAACCAGGCGGGTGTGGGGGAGCTTTTTTTAAATTACGAAACCTCCATCTTGGTTGCTGAAATATGATGTTTTGATCCTGATGCATTTTTTGCTTAAGGGCCCTTAAGGACCATCCATTTGTTTTGGGGCCCTCAGCTGGTTCTGCATGTGTGGCTCCGTTTGCTGACGGTGGCCTTCAGTTAAATGTTTTAGCTTATTTAATTCCTGACATTCTTTTTTTTTTTTTTTTTACATGAACAATATTAATGTGCAACATTGCTATATTGCCACGTGATATGCTAATGGAGAATGATTTTCTAGGATGTTGACGAAGTTCTCTTTGCTGACATGTCATCCTTTCTGTTCCTACTTTCATGAGCTTTAACAGATTTAAAATGATGTTGTTCGAGTCAGGAAGTTTCCAAAGTTTCGAGGTCTGGACCTAACTAAGAGCGATCGAAACGCTCGTTCAGTCAGGGCTGTATTCTCTCGGCTAGTTTCAGTTCCCATTATTATCGCTGGTGGTGCCTTGGGGTCACTGATAGAGCTGGTCCTTTGACATGCGGTTGGGTTCTCAAATGGTAGGAAGCTGGTGTCGCAATGTTTCTTTTGTTTTCATTTTCCCAGCCATTTGCGAGCCATTGGCAACAGAAGATTGAGTGTCATTCTTCATTGGAGAGTCAATAAAATCGCTTGGTTTAGGCCTTGAAGGGGAAACAGGAAAGAGGGAGGAGAGGAGGTGTGGTTTGAGAGTAATTTGAGATCTACCATTTTAGAAGATTGTCTCACAGATACAGACACCATTTTATTTCCTTGTAGGACAGTGGTTGAATTCTCTTGTGATTGGGGTCCGGAGTGCACACAGACAGGCAACCATGTTGAGCCTTTGTCTCCCGATGGAGCAAGTTAGTACTGTAGCAGTAACTTAACTCTTTGGTGTTGTTTCTAAAGCGTTTCTGAGGTTAATGTGTGTATTTAGTGATCCGCAACCATGGCTTCCTCACAGAAAGCAGGCCACATATATATATTCGCATTAACTGCCTCAACAGTCAGTTGGGGTACTTGACATGATGAACAATCTCCAGGAACAACACAGCATGTGGTTATAATCACGTATTTATGATATTTTCAGGCTCTTAGGCTTTTGTTTAGCAAAGGCTGATTATTAGTGCATTCTAAGAAGTTTAATGAAGTTACATATATGGTCAGTATTTGAGTTACATATGGTCAGTCAGTATATCTGGAACTCACAGCCAAGATATGAATGTATTTTATGGTCAGTATGGTAATTAGACCGATCACAGGGATACTGTAGAATTAATCATGAGTGGTCCCATCTAACGGGGGGGATCATGGACTCTGCTTGAATTTATATTACATATCTGGGCTGGCCAGAACCATTTCTTAAGTCTTCTTCTCAGACTTTTTAAATATTAAAAGTGATTATCTTTACAACATCGTTGTGATGGCGAAGTGCGAGGCAGAATGCTGAAGCCAGTCTTCAAACACGCCGTTTGTTGAGAAGCACGAACCACAAACGTTAAGCGAACTGACTGGTTAAACCGCAAGCACCAACACTGGTCAAACACAGACAAACATACACAGAACCCCCGGGTTTAAATAGACAGTATCGATTGACAACAGGTGTAATGAATAACACACTGACAGGACACAAACAAGAGACAAGTGTAACAATACACACATACACACACACGAAAGCTGTTAGTTCCTTCAAGGAAGCAATGATACTGATCATTGCTTAAAAAAAAACAATGAATTAAAAAATAATCATGCCAAACTTATTAGTTGGCACCAGAAATGTGACGGACCAAATAAACCATTGTGAATAGGGAAGAACATTCTAGAGCCCAAAATAAATAAACAAACAAATCAATAAAAATAACCGAAAGGCTGTCCAATAGTGCTGGTTTCCATTTGTTTGGAAGTGTTCAAGGTCAGAGACATCAAGGGTGCAAAACTTATAGAAAAACAAATACAGACTGTACTGATTTCTCAGGTGACCAGATTCCTGGAGCTGGTTGATAGTAGAGATGGTCTCCTGTTGTCTAGAGCAAAGTTGGGTAGCACAGTTCTGTATTTTTTCCCACTTAGAATGGACACATTTGCTATGGGTGAGATTTTCTGTTTACCATTTCACAAGGATGGAAATCACGGACATGCTGTACAGGAAAATATTTCTGCTGCCAACGGGAATTTAGATTTTTTTTCCCCTTCTGAAAAGTAAATGCAGTAGCATACAGGTATGTTAGCTGTACTGGTCTTAGTACAGAAACAAAACAAAATAATAACTTTTCAACCACAACACCATCTCTAATAGTTCTCACATTTGTTATATCAGGAACTATAAAATATGTTCTGTATTCAGAAAAAGGCTCATTTTGATAGCACAGGCAGGATACTTGGTCCATATGTAATTATTGTCTCTCTATTCCAGTGCACTGGATTTGAAATGAAACCATTTGTATTCAGGTTTGGATGACACTAACCTGATCAGATCACCTAACCATATCGGTCAAAATTAACTTAACTATTTCAGCCTTCAAAAAACCCAAGTCATACCTAGGGGCACCATGCCGGTCTGTGTAAACAAGGTTATTTTTTGTTCACCCCAACATTATGATACACTATACGCGAGTGAATCAGTGACATACAGGAAACCCAGTTGATGTTTATCTGCTCATGTGATCAAGGATCATAAAACAGCGATCAAAGACACCTAAGTGCCCCTGGATGTCCTTTTGAAATGTACTGGTACAATCAAAACCGATTTTTTCCCAATGCACTGTGCAAGGGAATAAATTACCAGGATGTAATTCTGGGCCATTCTTGTTCTTGGACAAGAGGCTCTATAGTAAACACAGACTGTTTTCCTTTTCTGTCTCTGGAATAGCAGACTGCACTGCATGTTCAACGGTAGCCTTGAATTCCATGTGAAACCATCGCTAACTGGCTATTCCGAGACTATTGGACCCACCGTGCCGGACAGGTTCATTTTTGGCCACGTCCCACTGCTAAACACACACTGACTCTGCCTTTTCCGTTGAAGGCATGTAGGTTCGTCTTTTTAGATCTCCTTACATATCAAAGGTGCTATTTTCAGGTTAAATTTGTAGTATTTCTGGTCTCCTGTTAACCATCCTTCCCTGATTCCCTTCCAATGAGATTTGGTCCCCATTTTGTCCAGATTTTCTGGAGGGGGGGCATTACTTGTTTTTCCTCCGTTGTCCCTAAAAAAAACGCCTGTTGGTCCACAATGTAACTGTCGAGTAATGAGAAACCCAAGCAGAGCCCGAGGTCGCTGGTTGCTCTAGATTTGGAGGTGTGTGTGCGCTGTCCTAATGCGGTCAACCCTCAGACGTCCGCCTTGTTGTTTTTCTCCGCAGGCCCCAGTGAGCTGGATCTGAGTGTGCTGGGGGACAGCACAAGCCTCGCCGACGTGCCCTCCAGATTCGACGAGCAGGTACGCGAACGAACACCCTGCCGAGTTATTTGGACCGCCGTTACGTTTCTCGTTAGCTCCTCGCCCCTTGGTGATAGTAATTTTGAATCCAGCCACGGAAGACCGGCTCGACGGCTTCTCTTGCGGCCATTATTACAGCTTCGCATTAGCAATTGAAACGTCATTAAGCGCATGGCAGAGTCCTTCTCCTTAATTTACTGTAAAGCAATTGAAAAGGATTCAAATGTAGCTTCACATCAGCGGTGAATGAGGCTCAGTGGAATGTTGCTAAGAAAACGGGATGAGCGTGTCTTTTTAATAAAAACGCGTAAGCGATTGCCCTGAATTAGCAGATGGACATTTCTCCAATGTGTCATTTTGACTAACGTCAGCCATAATCTTTTTTTTTCCCATGACTATGACAGTCTTGTTCATCCTCGTCAGAAGTGCAAGTTTAGCCTCCGTAGTACTGATGTAAACGTCACTTTAACGCGGTGGGTTTGTGAACCTCCAGTCCATCTTCATTTTTAGATGAATTCCCTTCATGAATCCATGAACTGTGATTAGAACTCAGCTTTTTACCGATTTGCCATCATATTGTTATCGTTATTGTTGTAGCCTTTCGTATGTTAAGGCTAAAAGGATAATTGACAGTTGAAACCTGGCAGGAGTAATACCTATGTCATAGGGCAACAATCTGTGATTCACAGATCTATATTGCCAACAGATTATATTCAGTGATGCACAGGACTAGGTATAATCATGGTTATGTAAGATCTCACACAGCTGAAAAAAAAAGAGAAACTGGTTTTGCACCACCTGTTCTTTATCTGTGTAGATGTCTGGTTGTGTGTTTGTGTGTCTGTTCCTCCACCTACCCATTCTGAAGGCTCCTTGTTTTCTGTCTTCAAATTTTACATAAGACCTGTCAAGCAGATTATCTCTGTGCCGCTCTCTGAGATGCAAAGCGGCGGGATGTTCCTCCCACCACCACAGCTCCTCCAACCGTTCCTCAAAGGTGTTGCCCCAAACGGTCCTCGGCATACCGCGCTGCTGACAGGACCGGGCCGCCGCCCACTTGCAGAGTGCCGACATTGGCTGATGTGTCACACCAACACACCCCCACCCCACCCCAACAGGCCCCCGCCCTCTTTGACCCTTTGGCATGCTGGGACATGGGTCCTATATTATGCACGGATCTCCTCACCACCCTTGGCTCGGCACAGAGCCTCTCTGTAAGCAACTGTCTCAGACGCTCAAGGCAACCGCATTGTTTGCCTGCCGCAGAGAACACGAAGGTGACCTTGTCCCTAAATTAGCACCAGTCATGAATAGTATATTACAGCATGCTTTAATTTACACACACAATGCATCATTTTCCCACTTTTTCATCCATATCTACAAACGGAGGAAGATCTCACGGTGACATTGTGTAACAGGCTAAAGTAAGAGCGGCGTTTTTGTTGCTGGGGTACGGGAGCGTGCGGTGGACCGTCAGACAAGGCTAAGTCCGGGACCTCCTGCTCCCGCCCACAGCTCCTCCGCAGGAACAGGAGGTGCAGGAGGCTCTGCTCTCCCTTCTGCCTTTATTCTCCTCACGCGTAACGAGCTGTAGGCTGTTGAGAGAGGCGGATGGAGCAGGATGGGGGCGTTAATATTGTCTGAAGATTATTTCAATGTGAGGCTTTCTGTTCTCATACTCGCTGTTCAGACGTGCCAATTTAGCAATGAGGCAATATAGTTTTAATACATCCAGGCCTCTCGGGGGAGCTAACGCATCTGAATACATGTCGGGTACCAAAAAAATAGCAGTGAAGTAGATGTCGGTGAAGGGCACAGTGGCTCCTCTAAACAATTATCAGTTGTTTATTTTCAAAATTGGTAAATCTATGCAGTCCTTTGTTTAAGGACATCGATGTGTGGGCACAAGGTTTGTGCCAGAGGGAGAGTCTTTTTGATTGATGGCTGTGTTCAGTCTGAAGGAATGGTTGTAGCATCCATATAGTCTGTGTAATTGATCCAATTTGTTCTGTTTCAATAACAAAAGTGAAAAATAAACATACAAACTGCCCTGCTCATATGTTTAGTTTACTCAGAGTATAGGTAACGACATTCCCATTTACAGTATTTTATATACATTGGTAAGAATAATATACTGAATCCCGGCCACCGCATTCACGGAGAGTATTAGAGTGGGTGGGAACCCAGACTTCACTCTTAACTCCTGTATTGCTGTGATTAGGGAAATTAAACCAATTCTTTCAACAAACTCAAACAGGTGACTCACTGAGGCTGAACTTACAAGTTCTATCCTGAATTGTAACTGAACATGGCAGTAATACACCTTAACCACCCTCCTCATCTCCTCCTACTGAGTCCCCCTCGTTACCCCAGCGAGGCTGAGCTCCATCTAAAATCTTTTCTCTCCACCACCCTCTCACACCAGCAGGCTGAAGACGAGGAGGGATGCGCAGAGCAGGCCGCACAAAGTGAGTATAGCATGCCTACACTGGACGTTTACTTCATGTGACCGTGTGTGTGTGTGTGTGTGTGTGTGTGGGTTGTGCTTGCTTGTGTTAAGTTAAAGCAACCCAGGTCCCAGGTCAGTGAAAGTCAAGCAGACTGTATTTGCATGAGAATCCTAAAATCTTCCTCAGGAAGCAGATCATGCAGGTCAGAGAGATGGGGTTAGGGTTAGGGTTGGGGTTAGAAGCAGCTCGCAAGATCAGTCACTTCTACCAAATGTTTCCAGGTTAGAGGTTGAGTGAGGGGTGCAGGTGACTTCCTGCCCTGTTGGGACAAGACAAGTATATCTGCCCAGCAAAAGAAATACGCTGCATTTTAAAATAGAATTAAGAACCTGAAAGACTTTTGAACTATAAAAACCAACTTGGTGCCACAGCTTCAAGTTGACAGGTCTTTCTCTCTCTCTCCCTCCCACCCTCCCTCCCAGGTTTTCCTGAGGAGAAGAAAAAGCCAAAGGTCATCTTTGTGATTGGTATGTTCATCGATGAAGACGTTATTACCTTCTCTTGTCCTGCAATCCCTTCCCTACACAGGTTGTTTACTGTTATCATTGTCCTACTCCATTGCAATATACGTTGCCAGAACATATCAGGAGGGGTTTTCTTTGTTCAGGTTTTTTTTTGGCAGCATATACATATTAAATGTTATCAAAAGATGTCTGATGGCATACATAAAAAATATGGAAAACATCTTGACGCTGAACAAGACATTTTCTTTTTAGGATTTAATTTTCTGTGTATCATCTATAGTAGTTTCATTTTTCTAGCTTTCTATCTTTACAGTTCAGGTTCTGGTAGGTAATGTAGCCTATAGTCATGTTCACATGACTAGTTTTTATTATGAAGTGGCTGTGCTCTCGGTTAGGTGAGTTTCTCTTTGGTCTCAGGTGTAGTAGCTAAAATAGTTTGGTGATTGCTTTAGTTACAGTTGCCACACTGTTGGACAACTCAGAGTGAGACACACACAACTACAACAAACCACAAAAAAGCTATAATACTACAACTGTACTTACCCACAAAAAGATACTAAAAAACTTCACTGGTTTCGTGTGAAATGTAGGTCTCTCTTTCTTTCATTCTTGCCAAAACTATGCCCAGACAAGAAGATTCAAACATGAATCAAACAAACAAACAAAAAACAACAAAAGACAAAGAAACACCTCCTCATCTCCCACCGCCTCCACCACACTTCACTGAAGAAAGAAGAGCTGAGGTGAACTTTCATTCCCATTTCATTTCATAGCCATTAGACGTCCTGCGAGCTTCCACCAGCTCCTGTGTCTGCTTAACTGGGTCTTGGTGGTAAAGGTGAACAAGGGAAGGTGGGCAGACTACACTGAGCAGGGGGCTGATGGCAGGCTAAATAGGACCTGAATGGAAGTGTGATACAGGAAAATAAGATGCTGTGTGTTATTTAGGCCAGAACCAGGGTGAGGACATCATTTTCTGGCCAGCACTTTGATATCTGTCAGAGCTAGACTGGTAGGCTGTGATTTAGCCCTTAGTTCTAGCCTCAGAGCTCCTGTGGGAATAAGACAATGGTTGACAATTTATTGGAAGGGGCCCTGTCTGGACAGAATAAAAATAGTTTTTTTATAATGAGAAAAATAGGTCTTTTATTATGAAGTTCCGACTGCGAAGTGAATGGTGAAGATTTAACAACCTCCCCACCCCCCCAACAAAAAAGTAGTTAAAAAGCTTTTACAGTAATTGATGTTTAATTATACTGGCAGTATGACTGACAATGAAATATGTTTCAATAAAATTTTGAGCGTGTTTTTTTCCCTCTGATACAAAGAGGAAAAAATGGTGCAATCGAATTTCGCACTTAGAAAATGAAAACACCTTTAATGTAGTTAATATATCTAACATTTCTCATGAGATTTTCACAAATTATTGTTTGATCAATTGAAAATATCCTATTGCTTTGGCAGATGATTTCACAAACTGCAGCCTGTAATAAAGCACATTCTCTACCTCACATGCTTGGTCCCAATTAGGTGGAGACACACACACACACACACACACACACACTGTGAGAGGCGGGAACCGACCACCCCTGAACCGTGCAGCTCTGGTTCTGCTTAAGACGCCATCTGTTCCCAGTGCTGCCTTTGGCCAGTGATCCATACCAGGGCACAGCACCTCCAACCGCAGCCTAACCCCAACTGCAGAAAACTGCAAACAGCACATCGGCCTGGGGCTCCATTGGTCTGAAGAGGGTGGGGTCTAGTGGAGCTCCTGACCCTCCTCCACTTCATGCTGTTTCAGTGTTTATTATGCTGACCTCAGCCAGGTTTTGACACAACGTTCTCCACGTTTCTTTCAAGCGGCCCTATTCGAACTTGAGGTGAGCTCTGGTACCTGAAGGAGAGCTCTTAGAGGCATGTGCCTCGGCGCTAACCAATATTGCGTAGTAAATCATTTAACAGAATTATTTATACTTTCCATATACGGTTTAAATAATTTTGGATTGTTTGATTTCTGTCTGTAACCTTTTTCTCCAAACCCATGTTCTCAGCTTTAAAGATCGACCATATTTCCAGGAATTTAAAGACACTTTTGGAAGCTTCCTTTGATGTATGCTAGTAACTAAGTAAATCAACTCTTCCTGCTGTCTGCAGAAGTTTCTTGGTCATATGTATGTCTAGACAAGGTCTGTTTGGAGAATAGTGATGTCACCAGATGAACCTAGCACAGCCCATCACCGCTTTCCTTCTAGTGACGGAGTATTTTTCCTTCCACATAGCATCCCTTGATGGAATCAGCTCCTTTGATGGTGACAAACGTGTGTGTGTGTGTGTGTGTCAGGTGGTCCCGGATCAGGAAAGGCCCTGCAGTGCGAGAGGATCGAGGAACAGTATGGCCTGAGGCGCCTGTGTCCCGGAGACATCCTGTGTAGTGAGCTGCAGTCTCACAGTGAGAGGGGCCGCTTCCTCCGGGACCTTCTGGAGAGAGGCCAAAATCTTCCAGAGGTCAGTGCACCAATGAAGCACCATCACTGGGACCAAAGCAATTATCCCATCTCGTTTTCTTCAACGGAATTAGCAGCTATGTAACACGGGAGGTGTAACAGTGTATCTGAGAACTGACTTTTAGTTCCATATATTTTTAATAGGATGTGAAATTCTATAGTTGCATAGACTTAAAGCCAAATATAAGAGGAAGTGCATATCTGATCAGGGCCTCCACTAAACACTGGAGTCTTTATGTTAAAAGCACGAGCTAGATTACACTTAGCTTACAACACGATTTCGATTTCAGGACAGCAGACTGAGAGTTTGAACCCAGTTTACCTATATTGGGTAAGCCAGCTACTTACAAAACCCTTTTGTGTAAATCTGTGGAAAAATCGAACCGTGATCGCAAACGGCCATTTTGTGTGTGCTCAGATTTCCATACTGATTGCACATTGCGCAGTGGTTAGTTTTGTCTCGCACGTAAATTTCACACACAAATTTCTCGTTGCTCATGTAGCTGCAACTATTAATGTCTACAAATTTTCACGTTTTCTATCAGCTTAATAAAAGCAGTACTGGACACAGCAAAGTACTGCCGCTGGGAAAGTGTCACTGGAATTTTAAGTATGGTAGTCAAACTAAATGGCCCTATACTGTAATCTTTTTCCTATTTTCATATACTAGTATTCCCAGTACTAATGTAATAATGTTCACACTGATATTGTCAATACTAATACCTGAGTTTCAAGTACGGCAGGACTCGAAACGCCATCTTTCACGTCTCATGGAACACATGGGACAAGTCTCCTCTGTCCTGGCTCTCATATGATTGAACTGTCTCCCCAAACAGCAGTCCTTCATTGTCTTCAAATGCAGTCTGAAGACGGCATTACTGAAACGTCTTTGTGTCTTGAAACGTCCTGAATCCCGTCCCTTCTCCCCTGTATCAGTGCTTATCAATGATCTCACAATGCCGTCATTTTGTAAGTATTTCTTTCTAGGAAGTAGCACTCCTGTATCTAGCAGTGTCTTAGTTCGATGGCATTTGGACAACCTGTGTGTTGGCAAATCACATCTGTAAGTTGTTCTTGATGAAAGCATGTGCGTAATGCACTGAATTCAAATATAAGCGTAATAAAATCTGTAGAATGTGGTCTTGTGACTGACTTTCCTGACCTTTAACGACTCTGAAATAGACAGTGGTATTGAGAAGCAGTCAGCTTACCTTTATTCCCTTGATGAAAAAGATTTTCATCACACACACACACAGGGAGTAAACGCCAGCATGTTTTTAAAAAAACAAAACAAACAAACCCACTATTAAAATACCTATTAAAATTTTAGTGTCAGTGCAATATGGGTAATAACTGTTTAATATGAAAACTGCTTAAGCCTCTGCTCTCATCACCAGGCAGGACATTATGGCCAATGCTTGAGTAATTTTTGCAGCCTGATGGATCAACTGTGTGGGATCGAGCGTGTGAACATGCGTGTTCCATAACTGGCCCATTTTTGGAAGTCCGGTTTCCTGTGTTGTCTCTGGGATTAGAGAGCCGAGGGCTCTGATTGGAGGGTCCCGTTCACTCCGTCAGGGTGGTTGCGCTGGAGGCTTAGCATGTGGTTAAAGGAGCTAATCAAATGTTAAGGTGGAGTTGCCTAGCAACGCGGGCATCATTAACACTTGCTGTGAACTACTTTCTAGCATGCCAGGCATCTGACTTTGCTCTGTGTGTGTGTGTGTGTGTGTGTGGGTGGGTGGGTAGGACACACTGCTGGATCTTCTGTGTGAGTGTATGGAGTCCACAGTGCGGCAGGGGAAAGGTTTCCTGGTCAGCGGGTTCCCAAGAGACCAAAGGCAGGCAGAGGAGTACGAGACCAAGGTTAGTGTGTGTGTGTGTGTGAGCGTGTGTCTGACAGACAGAATCTTACAAACACTAGAGAAGTCCTACAAAAGTAATACAACACTTGAATGAAAGTTCAAGCATTCATGGTATAACCACCATGTGTTTGGAAAAGGCCTATAACTGGTTGAATCTTTCATCCAAGAAGCTGACTTTGCAACACGTACGTTCCAACGGTTGAGGTGTGGTCGAGACTCTCATGGCCTGCTTTGCCCTGCCTCTTTGGGCATGTTTGTGGCAGATGGGCCAGCCCTGCGTGGTTCTGCTGCTGGACTGCTCAGTGGACACCATGAGCGCGCGGCTTCAGCAGAGGACGTGCTCCAGCCTGCGCTCAGGAGAGGCCCGGGGACGAGACACCCGCAGCAGGGTGGACGGATTCTGCCACACCGTCGGCCCCGTGGCCCAGCACTACGAGCACAGAGCACTCCTGCACAGGGTGGGTCCCTCTTTCCCTTTACTGTCATGTGTTGTAGTCGTCTTCTAATCATGCCCAGTTCACAGTAAGAGTCACATTAGCGGAGGATTAGCAGCGGCTAAGCAACAGTCAGGGTTACATTCTCATTTAGTGTAGCAAAATCCCTAGGTGACTTTTATTATATACACCTGCTCATTTGATGTCCCAAACAGGCTGCCGTACCACGCATTTTTTCAGCACCACCGTTGCACTCGGCCGAAAGCTGACCAGCTGTACCATATTTGTATAGCTCACGTAAGCCCCCTTTCACAGCTGACATGGTTTTACCCCGCAAAGGCAGGTGTGAGTGAATTTTAACATGCCTCTGTAAATTCAGTTCTGAATGCAGTTTATGCGAACGTTAATTATGTGAATATTATACTTCATTTCCTGTTTTTGCAATCCTGCAATCATGTATGACACAGACCAAATTCAGAGGCATCGCATCACATGCAGTTTCATGCTGTGTTTGTAAATGCGCACATAAATGAATTTACATATTCATACACAATATATCCAATCAGAACATGCTTTACTTTTATATCCAGGCTGTATAATAAAGCTCTTCTTTAAATGGTAAAACGAGTATTACACTGCACACTCTCATTTAAGAGGATCTAAATGCTGTTAATTCTTGAAAACTGGGACAAGATCACTAGAAACGACTGAAGTCATTTGTGAATGTTATTTTGTCTCCAAGTAGAACTTAGTTGACTGCAAAAAGTACGGTAGCCTATTAGGGATGGTTGTGGTTGTGGACTGGTTGCCACTGTGTGATTAGTCTGTTTTTTTTTTGCATGTCCATAATGATGGCGTTAAGGTGTGCATGCAGGAATTGACGATATGAACAAGATTTTACATTGCGATTATACTGGAACATATTTTGTCTTTTATATGTTTTATAATATTCTAATAACTGAGAATTACACAAATTTTCTCTATACCCAAAATTGTAGTAAACGATGTTCCCGCACAGGTTTCTCCAATCATTCCCATTTGCTAAAATAACTGTAAAACCATTTCCTTATACTGATTCAGACAGACACCATGTTTAAGATTTATTAGAGCCGAGGGAGGAGGGTGTCCTGGGATTCGATGCCCTACTTTACAGTATAAGAATTCAATCGTGTGTGTGTGTGTGCTTGCTTGTAGATTGATGCGGAACAGACCCCCGACGAGGTGTTTGAGCAGATCTGCCTGGTCCTCGACTCTTGTTAAAGACCCCGGGATGTTACAGCTGCCCCCTGCTGGACATAACCATTATCTGCAGCGCCACAACACAGAAACCCGCATTACACATTGCCATCATCCACGACTAGAACGAAGAACTCGGAAACAGCTTGTGACTCGTATCTCAAGGTCCCACCACTCTTCTCTGCTGTACATAGCAGTCAAATCAAATCGTCGGCAGAAACGCACACTACACCCCGCTGCCTGAACTAAGCTTGGCTTGTCATTATTGAACTCACTGCTATCTTTCTATCTGAAGCGCTTCGGTGTCACCCAACATGGACGGAGGGGTCGTTGCAAGTCCGAGAAAGCACGAGGACCTCCTTTTCCGCTCGTCTGAGACCACGCTGCTTCAGCCAGGTCGCGAGCAGCCGGAGGTGTTCCAGAACGGGACTGTGTATAAACTGATAACGGAAGCTGCGTAGAAAGCAGAGCGCATCTCCTCTCGTGTGTACCCATGCTTCCTAGTATTCAAAGCATGCTAGAATAGCAGTGCGATCTGTAAGCCAGTCGATGCTGTGTATTTCATCAAAAAAGGGGAAAAAAATATATATACAGGGCAACGTTCTTACTTTGTATTTATTGGTGTCTGGCTACAGGCTTATGGAATTGGTGAATCACATTGGTCTGTATTATTGTAACGTTATTCTTTCTGAAACATTTGAACGAAATAAAACCATTTCATACGTTAATAGCGGTTCAGTTACTCAGCAATGTGTCATCTGAAGACGCGTATGAGGGGGTCGATGACAAACTGGCAGACTGCATGTAATATGCTCAATATGTGGGCATAGGGTTTTGCTAAAATATTTAGTTTTCCCATTCGAGCTTTACATTTTGTTTTAAATGTGCATATGACCATAATCTAACAGTAATATGAAAAACGTGTCGTAGCCATCCAACTGGGATCACGTAAAGAGATCTTAAACGCTAGTGCCATCTGGCGGCTGCTCTGTAAATCTGCAGGCCTAAGAGAAATATAAACTTCAACATGAGCGTTGCTTATTTGAGGAACGTCTGGGGAGAGGGTCAGGGTCAATCCTGTGGATCAGAAAGAACGAAGACCCCGCAGTCATGTGGTTTAGAAAGACTTCACATACCTTTTATTTCCACAGTTCTCCTCTAACATATTAACATTATTTAAGAACAGACTGTTGTACACATATTGAAGCAGGGAGGAAGGGGG
>JAOXYF010000016.1:8922581-8938332 GCA_028565775.1 Sternarchorhynchus goeldii
GGGGGGGGGGTGGGAATCTATAAACTTTATTTGTGCTATAAATTAAAAAGGAGAAAATAAGAAAGAAACGCTCACGACGCCGCAGGGTCTGGGTCAGGTGGCACTGAAAATTTCCACATTATGGGCCGAGGAATTTCTTTCCACACATCAAATGGGCACTTTGGATCAAAGCCACACACCATTATCCCTACTGGGTGCCACCACAACCAGAGAATGTAGATGAAAATGCCTGGTGTTTATATACCACCCACATTTACATATATTTACATACATGGGATTTACATACCTTCCGAATTTACATACATGGGATCTTGCATAATTTCACAATTCCGTGCCGGCGTGTGGTGAGGGGCCACGCCCCATCTGTCACCAGGGGCGACTTGTGCACAATATCCGCACTTGGCCGGATTTTTCTGGGTTGCTGGCCAATCTTGGCCCAGCAGCGTCCGTGACGCGTGCGAGAAGTCCAGCGACGCCACGGCGACACCCACTACCACGGCGACACCGTGCAGGGCCGAGGCTGTCTGGACGGTGTGCCGGTCCTGCGGTCGGTCCACGGGTAGTAATGAATGCGTGTGTGGGGGGAGGGCTGATGACTGGTGCTTGGTGACAGATGGCTTTACAGACCATAATTCTAGAAAATGCACTTCCAAGTTTTTCTACGGAGGTGTCCAGTGTAGGCAGGAAGCAGGTATTTCTAATGCAAGCTTGAATTTTTTGTTTAATAAATGTCACCCATGCAGCAGTTTGCCACACACACACACACCCTATTCATCATTTATAAAGCACTGACTTTTTGCCTGCCAATGTTGATTTTTTTTTGTGCACAGTACAGACTGTACTGTACTTTACCGCAGACTAATGTGTGTGTGTGTGTGTTGTACGTAGAATCACCACTGCTAAAGTAATTAAAAGTCACAGATAATGGATCGTTTCAAACTAGCGGGAAGCTAAATTACCTCGTAGCCGAGAGCAAATGCTGTAGAACAAACGCTCACGCAGGGAAAAAACGGAAGATGCTAACGGAGCAGAAACGCTAAAAAGCAGGGAAGTGCGGAGCCGTCGGGAGCCTCCAGCCACAGCGATGGAGGAAGCGGTCTTTAAGGTTTTTAAGGGGTTCTCAAAGCAAAGCGCAGCCATCAGAACGTCACCATCTTACAGAGGGATTATGGAGTTGTTTATTGTGCGTTACTTTTAATGTCGTGCGCCGCGCTTTCCTTCGATGCCTTCATCTAGCGTTCTCAAACGTGCGCACGCACACACACACACACACACACACACACACACACACGTCTGCTGCTGTGACGCTTTAACAGCAGACGAGCCGAGAGAAGTCGCAGTGGACCAGTCGTCATCTCAAAGGGCAGGGAATGTCTGGTCTGTGCCCTCAGTAGCACCGTGGAGTTCCAAAACGACACCCACCCACCCACCCCCAGCCCTGGTGAGAACAGGACTCCAGGGACAGAAACGCTCCAGAAAGATCTCGTCTGTCACGAGCTGGTGAACTCGGACGTCTGAAAGCCACTGAAATCTCCACGACACGTTAAGTGATGAATAAAATGCATTTCAGCCGCATAAATTAGAGAACGCCGATCTCCTACTCGTCCTTAGGGAATGAAACGGTTATCAGCTGAACCTGGTGAGGGATTGTTTTATTTAAATATGAAACTCGATGCGTTGGGTTTGGAATGGCGCCGTTGTACTGCACTGGTGAACGAACTGCCAGATTTAAAAAAAAAAAACAAAAAACAGCCTGCAGCAGGAAAGATAAAGATTACAAACGGCAGTTAAACCGCCACCCCGAGCAAACGCTTCCAGGTAAACGAAAGGGGAAAAAAAACAGAACGAAAGAAAGATGAAACTGTCCTTTATAAATATCGTTATCTGGAAGCGCTGCAGCGGATAAAGTGAGAATTTCCAGGCAGGTCAACGGTCTGCTGGCCTGGACACAAGAATGTGCCAAGCAAAATTTTCCACTCCCACAGTCGTGGTGTAGCACCAGGCTAAATTTAGCCAGCACCGTGTTCACACAAAGTGCCGCTTTTATTAAAACGAAAGGAATTCGTTTGATTAAATCTGATGTCCGAGGGTCAAACGCATAAACGAGGGCCCAGAGGTACGATTTGGTCAAGGTTCGGTATGCGCTTATTATGGGATGGCGTGCGAGGGGGGTAGGGGGAGGGGAGGGGTGTGTGTGTGTGTGTGTGTGTGTGTGTAGGAACAGGGCAAAGTCACCTGCGCCCGGCTGCTGGCCACGCTCTGCCCAGGACCGTCACTAGCGGGCAGAGACAGGTATAGCGACGTGCTGTCGACATCCTTCCTAGAGTCCACAGGGCTTCTTGGTCTCGCCGGCAACCCCACTGGAAGCAGACAACGTCACGCCTGGCTCGTTAGCATGCTTATCGACGTTCATCAAACGTTCACAAAAGCCGTAGAAGTTGCTCCAAAAGGTTCTAACAGTTCAAACGCATTTCTAACAGATTCCACACAGAACCTCGAGTCCAAATTCAGTTCCAGATTTTCTAAATGCTGGCGGTTAATACAACAGTTCAGAACTGTGGTTCAGACCCTAGGCTGTACCCGAGGAAGGACGCGTCCACGCCAAGACTGTCCTGTAAAGACTCCTTAGTGACCTGTTGCTCACACAAACGGGACAGTCTAATGAAGTTGTGAAGTTAAAATGTCACCGCCTCTTGGAATTACGCCGTGAAACTTGAAAAGAAATCAGTTTGTGATGCATTTTTACTAGCTTTGCTTGGCTATCTTACGTAGGACGTTTATGTAAGCAAACTGAATGATTAAAACTTTACAAAATAAAAGTTTAAACTTTTTACAATGAAAACCAAATTCAAGTGCATGAAGAACTGCAAAATTCACTATTAATTTAACAGAGCTAATAATAATACTTAATACTATTACTACCATTACTTTAACTATTAAAGTTTTCTGCCACTTTCCTGGTGCTTTTTTTTTAAATTCTCTCCAATCATGTTGTATATGCACAGAGAAACGTGGGTAACTGAAGGCCAGGAAGGATCAGCTGTGTAGGGGCTGCAATTCCATGCTGTATTCGAAGAATCATTCACACTGGAACAGCCCACGTAGAGGCCAAGAAACACTACCTACCTGCAGCCTATAATTTGGAACGCAGCCAATACTTGGTTTAACATCTATAGACCATCTATAATACTTAGGCCTCGTGTACTGCGATTAGAACACCTTTGCTAGAGTTATGAATGCCTTACGAATGTTTTATAAAAGGTACTTAAGTCAGGGGGGGCTCCTAACCAAGGGCTTCCACATGGAAGTATTTCCACATGCACCGCCTTGGATAACCAAAGAATGCAAAGTATACAGAACCAAAATAGCTGAAGGCAGGTTCACGGTATGTAGCCACAGACCTTTGTCGAAGATCAACTTCAACCGCCGAGTTTTGTGCTTCTTGTCGCACGGTCCCCTTTCGAATTCGCCGCGGCCCGACGTGTACTGGTCCCACGCGATCTCTGGAAGCTGGACCACTCTCTGGGGACAGGGCAGGCCCAACTCCACCTGCCAAGCACACGGTCGGGGGTTCAGGACTCGGTCGGGGTGAAGCCTGACGCCAGGCAGACGCCCGGGCCCGCCTTACCCGTTTCTGGAGGTGGTCCACGAAGGCGATGGGGTTGGCCAGGGCTTGCTTCTGGTGACGGGCCAGAGTCTCCAGGTCCAGGATGGCTTGGGTTCGCTGGGCCTCCAGCACACTGATGGTCTGCAGTAGCCTCTGGTAGCTTAAAAGCAAGGGGGGGGAAGAAGGACAGTGACGAAAGGGGGAGAGGGGGCGGGCACACAGGGGGAGGGGGCGGAGTCATATTGGAAGCACTTCGGGTACTGGATTCAGCGGACGCAGGGATGTCGAGCGCGGCCGGACATCCTGATTGGCTGCAGCTCCCTCCGCCTCGCCGGCGTGGGGGAGACACACAGCTCAAGGCTGCCGAACGCAGAGAGAGAGAGCTGTGAAGTTCACGCAGCGCATTAAAAAAATAAATAAATAAAATTTAAAAACCCAACAACAGTCTAAGGAGTCCAATCATGACTCTCAAATCTCTAAGCTCCCAACGGCACAGAACTTTCTGTCTGATTTGGGAGTGTGGTCTTTCCTTTAATGTTGGTTGGCACATGAAGGACGTTTGGAAGAGCTACGAGAGCTGGGCGGAAACGGCGGGTTTCCAGCTGTAGCAGGGCGGCCTGGGCGGTGAAGCCCTCCTCCCTTCGACTGGTTGTGCTCTGAAGCCCAACGTGGCGAGGAGGAAAAATCGATCGCAGGCTCTCAATCTCGCCGAGTGCTTATTTAGAAACGAGCGAGGAGAGGAGAGTGCGAAAGGCGTGGGTTCAATCGCCCTACGCTTGAACGACGGGGGCCATCCGTGGCGTTAAGAGACGCTCCACTTACACGCAAGATAGGCCACGCCAATCTACAAAGACTGCAGGGACGGCTGGCACGGATCTAGAGACCCTCTGGTGCTGGGTTTACTCCTGGCACTTTGCTAGTACCATACTGTCACCTATGGGTCAGACATAAAAACTGCAACCAGAAGGATTGGGGGGGGGGGGGGGTGGATGGATAGAATCATGAAGGCAGGAGGGTAGGATGCAATCTGTTAACACACCGCCAGGAATTAGTGACTGTGTGCGATTCTCCATCTAATGAGTCGCGTCGGTTACAGTAAGCCTTGAGAAAGCGTGGATCAGACCTGCACCTGAGCCTAATCCAAGCACTACCAAGTCAGAGATGTGTGAAGGAACCTAAAACCTGAACCTCTCGCAACAAAACACAACAAAAACTAAAGAGAAAAAAAACCCAGAACAGCATCGTGCAGACTGCACACGTTTCGGGGCCAAAGACCAGCCTGGCACCCGTTGGGGGGGCCTTAAATTTGCCAGCACTAGGTTCTGTTTAGCTGATATAAGCTAAACAGAGTCCCACCGCTGGGGCCTCACGGGCTGCTCCGGCCCTCCCGGGGAGCGGACCTGCACTGGACACTTAACAGCCCCCGGACCGCTTCCACAGCCAGAGCCTCGAGCGACAGGCGAAGCTACGAGTAAGCGAAAAGCACTGGAGTATTAAAATTAATTTACAAATCGAACGCATTAATAGCACTGAAGAAAAAAGAAACACCCCACTGTTGAAAAAAGGTTTCCAACTTGAATCCAGTAACGTACTAAAACATTAAAATTAAGTCACGCAAGAATACGCAAAGAGAAGAACAAACAGCTTGTTTGGCAAGATGCAACTAAAGATCGAAAGGAGCAGTAAGGAAGAGCAAATGAGAAGTAAAAGTGAGCTCAGGATGAGACGGTACGACCCCTCACATACTCTTTATTGTGTTTTAGAGCCAGGTGATCAGACTCAAAACAGTAGACGTCAGGATCCTCTTCCTCCTCGTCTTCCTCCTCTGCCTGAATGATCAGTGGTTCTTTGGTGGATCTACTGTCCAACCCACCGTCCCTCGTCCCGACGGTCTCGGAGACTTCGCTGACGGCGTCTACGGGGAGCTCAGGCGTGGCGGAAGGGGGCTCCGGGTGACGGGCATCTTCGAAATCGAAAGGCCCCACGGTAGCCTCTTCCTTCGGTAACCCGTTGTCCCCCGGGGCGGGTCCAGGCGAGGCGGGCGGAGCGCTGCCCGCGCTGGAGGAGCGTCGGGGGGACGTCCTCAGGGCGTATCTGTGTTCCTGCGGCTCGGTGAACGAAGGCGGCTCGGCGGGCGGCTGGGACGAGGAGCGCGCGGGCGTTTCCCCTGAGATGTTGGAGCCGTCGTCGGAAGGGTCCCGCGGCTCCGTCCCGCCGTTGGCGCCCTCCTCGGCGTGCCCGTCCCGCGTCGGCCCGCAGTCGCCCACCACGTCCACCTCCACCTCCACCTCGGGCTCCAGCGAAAGCACGGCGTGGGCGTCCACCGCCTCCTCCGCCAGACAGCTCCCCCCTCCGCCCAGCGGGTGCCCGTCGGGCTGGTGGAGCTGCCCCGGCGGCGGCGATCGGCAAGGCACAATAGGGTCGGGCGTGGTGGGCGGAGCCTGGCCGCCGTTCGGGAGCGAGGGCCCGTCGGCGAGCGTAGCGGGGCAGGTGCGGGGTGCGGCGGGCAGGCCCGCGGCTTCTAAGTCCTCCTTGTGGAGCTCGGCCACGCCGTTGGTGGCTCGGTGGGGCTCCTCGGCCTGAGCGGGAGGAGCGCTCACCTCCGTAACTTTACTCCTCTCGTCCCCGGGCTCTTCGCCGGCCGCGGGGGCGGCGTCCGACTTCGAGTCCTCGTCGCCGTCCTTGAAGGCGGCGGGAGCCGGGCTTTCGGGTTTGGGCGAGGGCTCCTCGTCGGTTCCCGGCCCCTCCCCCGAGCGAGGGCAGCGTTTGGCCTTCTTGAGGGCGGGGGAGGCGTCCGGGCTGGCCATCGCCGCGCGCTCGCAGCCGTCCGACTTCTCTGGCTCATCGCGTTCCGAGGCGGAGACGCCGCGCTTCCTGTTGGCGGCCGAGGCTTCGCCCTCCGCCCGGCCTTCGGCTACCTTGCCCGCGTGCGACTGCTGGCAGTCCTGCTTCTTCTTAGGAGAGCGGGCTCTGGGCGCGGCGAGGGGCGAGGCCTCCTCCGGCTGGGCGATGCTGCGGTTCCTGAGGGTTCGGCCACAAAAGTTCTCGTCCAATCCATTAATCCCCACTGATGATCTTGTGACGCGTGAGGAACGGGATGCGGCCATGCTATGGTGGTGCCTACTGACTCCTCATCGTGGTGCTCTCCTCTGCGGCAGAATGTGGCCACCTGGGAGAGAGTCAAAGAGAGAGCGAGTCAGAGAGAGAGCGAGTCTACTATGCAATGACATCAGCTACTGACAGCAGTCACTAATGAAAGTGAACACAGCCTCAAGATCACAGAACCATGTCCAGCGTATTCCTCAACCCAAGACCCATCAAAACAACCCGGCGATGACACAGACAGGAAATCATTCAGCCATTATTTCCAAGCTCCTTTACGTCTGAACGAACAATTTTTGTGATTTGGTGCCGACGGTGAGTCATCTCGGGCCGCGCGTGCTAATGTGGCGCGAGGACAAATTAAACGCGGGTCGCGGCAAGTGCCCTCGCAACACGTTAACAAAATTTAAAACGACTCGGTAGGGTTTCAACCCAGCCGTCCAGAACATCAACAACACCTCCCTCAGCAACAAATCCTCCCTCAGCTCCCATGTCTCTACAAAGCCATCCAGTTGAACCGGTAGACTGCCACTGACCCTAAACGACCTGGTATTGGCGTCTCTCTTGCCCCCCCACCCCCGGGTTGATTCATCACTCACCCTGATAAGCAGGGTTGATTCGTCACTCTCTCAGATGTGACCACAGTTTGTCTGATTTCACAGAGTCTGGCTGTGCTTCTCCGTTCTTCTTCGCGACTTCGCGCCGTCCGAGAGAAGCAGCAGACGGACACAGGACCCAACATTAATCTCG
This sequence comes from Sternarchorhynchus goeldii, assembly GCA_028565775.1. Taxonomy (NCBI): domain Eukaryota; kingdom Metazoa; phylum Chordata; class Actinopteri; order Gymnotiformes; family Apteronotidae; genus Sternarchorhynchus; species Sternarchorhynchus goeldii. The sequence continues at coordinate 8,930,041 of JAOXYF010000016.1, forward strand.
GACGCCCCACGTTGAGTCTGTTCTCTAACCAGTTCTCTTTAGGTTTTTATTCAATTATTATTTTTTGGTTAAATTATGCCGACTGTACGGCACACTCTCCTGCTTGGGCTCTATACGTACAACTACAGCAGGTGTGACTCCTGGACACCATGGCGACCACGCTAGTGACTATACAAGGAGCCCACTGCTATAAAACCCACGGGGTGGGGTTGTTGAATTAGACTGATCAGAATGGGCAGCGCTGAAGGACAGTGGGGCTGGGCTGACTGAACATTTACCTCGGCCCGTGCCCTGCATCCTGTCCAGGGACGTACCACTGCCGCAGAGGGGGGGGGGGTCGTCAACCTGTGGCACGAGGAATTCGAGCAAGAAGTGGAAGAAGCGGGCAGAGTTCTCACGATTGCCAAATAAAGGATTTCACTACATACGCTTTCCTAACACTGTCCATTAGAACATAATCATGCAAGAAAACATGGGACTTTAATCTGCTTCCACTTCATTACCCCTGACATTTGTACTCCCCCTTTTTAAAGGACAGTCTAACTAACCTGAATTAGAAACATCAGCCCCTCCCCCCCGCAGAGCTTTTAATTTTTTTTTTTTACTACACTGCAGCGGGCAGCTATGTTTTTAATATGTAAATGCTAAATTATTTCAAAGTAAAAGTCCTAAGGAATTCTTGTGGCTTGGACCTCAGGCACAGAAATATGCCGTTTCGATGAAACGGTGCCATGGCGCACTTTAGCTATGAATCATGGACCTGCCTCGAGACCTGCCTCACTTGTCATCAATAGTTTAGGTTGGCGGCAGCATCACAGCTTCAGAAGAGTGCAGACACTTGTAGGCCTGTTTGCAAGAGGAAGCTCTGAGACACGTTGCACAGAGCTTGCACTGTACACAATGATGCCCCAGCACACCCAACAAAGATTTAAAAAATCAAATAAAGAAGAGCTCATGACATATCAGTGCTGAATAAAATCTGTGAAGCTAGTAAGATCAACCAATCAAAGAGCAGAAAACTGACGATCGACTCCACCAATCAGTTAGTTTGATTAATCGACTCGACGAGCCTTAAAGTGAGAGTAACCTTTAAGGGAACAAAAGGTTGGGTCAAATTATTATTGTTTTTAATATTTTTTTGAATGGTGAAGAACTACATTTCTACTGCTTCTAAAGATCTGTAGAGTGAAATCAACAAAGCCCACGATCATAAAGCGAACGCCACCACAAAACTATCCAACACCACCAGAGCTTCTGTTCTACACTTCCAGTCACGTTATTGGAAGAGGGAAAAACTAAATCAACACACACAAAAAGTAACAATAAAGCAGTGGGATTTTAGATCGCTTGAATAATTAGATATTGAAAAAGAACACCCACCCACTGCACTCGGGAGGAACACGGAGTAATAACTCATTTCAATGTGTGTATTCTAACAGCTTTAGGACAATTCGAAACCAACTTCTCACAGCTATTGGAATATTTAATGCAATCAAACACACTGGCAGTAAGACAGCTACATAACTATTGGACCTTTGTTCGCTGTCTGGTGTTCTGATTGGTTTAAATTCACTACTTTAAGAGAACAGTTGCTCTCAACAGGTACGCCTCTTCATAGATGCGATTTATGACATGTTGAAGCCTAGTTAGGCCTCCAGCAAGAACAAGGTTCTTTCCAAGTGAATGGCTTCTCGGTCAACAACGTGAGCACCTCCTGAAGATGCACCACCTGTTTTCTCAGCACTAAACCACAGAATTCCCTTTTCGCCGTTTTGGCACAAAACAACAGCAGAAGAGATTCTTCTTCAGAGAGCACGAGACCAGTTTCCCGCATGTTACACTTGAGAAAACTCGGCTTGACCTTCAAAGGAATGGAAATTTCTGATAAAACTGCCTGTCTCTGAAAACCATCACTGGTGGAAAGCCAAGCTCAAAATCCCATGCAAACATTCATACTCGAGTCTTTTTCAAAATATTGTGAAGTACCGCAACAGAGACCCAAACAACAACTCAAAGGAAATGTGTATTAATGCAAGTTTATACTGATGTCCCAAACTTTTTCCTTCAATTCCATGTTTACTAAAATGCCTGTAATCAGCCCAAAGATTTAGTGCTCACAGCAATTATGATTAAATAACTTACAAATGAATAGTGTGTGTAACATTTATGAATAAATGTAAAATGTGTGTAGTGGTGGTGTTGCACAACATGACCGGTTCAATTCATCATCATCATCAAAACGTGAAATCCACACAGTCAAAATCACCAGAATCTCTACAAGAGAACATTAGTCTGATCTGCACAGTGATCAGATTTCAAACTCGTGACCGGAGAGCAAATCAAAAGAAGGAAACTTGATTATTTGATTCATGGCTGTGGGCAGTCCAACTCAATTTCCTGAACCATCAGCATTACACTGAGGCATGTAGGAAAAAAACAATTAAAAAGTGGAACCGGTGCAATTCAGCTTCAAGTAAGAAAGTGATGCGTAAAGCCTATTGCAAATGCTTCAGCAATTTAACAGTACAGATGGGAGCTTGTCGCCGAACTCCGTAACGATTCACAGTGATCAGGGTGCTTATCAGTACACGTCTAATACACGTTGGCCGATTCTCACCGGCCATCGGTTAATCGGCCGTGGAAACCACACCATCATCCAATCTCCACAATCATCCTGCATCACAGGCTGGGAAAAGGAGGTACCTGAAAGGAATTCTACGCCAGTCCCTCGTTCACACACCACCGAAGCCTCTTGCGTGGAAGCTAATCTTATTTGACCGTGCAAACGAAAGGCAGAAGCCAGCAGACGCAAGCAGGAGGCTGAGCCGGTGTATCTAAAGCGCCAAATTGGTTTGGAAGTCTTCGTTTACCCCAATACCATCCAGGTGTAGTTAAATATCATACTCTGCCTTCTGGAAAGAATGTTTAAATACAGATTCGAATGGGTTTGATTCAGCCCATAAGGACAATGGCATGCTCGTGTTCTTGGCATTATGCTCGAGTTGTGATGTTCACATTACAACTAACTAAACAAGCCCATAAAGATCACTCCATCACTGTGCATTTTCTGATACAAGTCCATAATTCATTGTGCTAAAAAGTAAAAAATAAATAAATAAAACAATTTTAAAAAGATAAAACCCCAGCAGGTATACTCACTAAAATTACAGAGGAAGTGTGGCAACACAGCTACAAACACATCCCTAAATTACATAGTTTGTACTCAAAAATATCCTCACAAAACACACAATTAAAAGCTCAGTAATGCATGCAGCAAATACAATACAAAACATGGATGTTCGCATTTTTATTACAAGCTTAATCGTCATCACTGATTAGTATGATTAAGTTCCTTGACTGTGCCTCGGATATGTACTACTGAAGACATTTCCCCCCAAGAGCCACATGTGAGTCACATATGCGCGATCACAGATACAACCTATCCAGTACTACCGGTTACATGGTGCAAACGAGGCATTACACAAACTCCAAAACCGTTCCGCAATGTCCAAATATACCTAACGATTAAAACTACGATTCGACAAATATTTAACTTAAAAAAAAAAAAAAAAAAAAGTGAGACCTCTTGAAATCGCTCTTTATTGCCAGGTAACGGTGGACAACGCTACACAGGCTTAGACTGTCCGTGATTATGCAGCTAAAAAAAATTTTACGTTTCCGTTTTTTGGTCGTTTTAAATGCAACGCCACACACACACATGGAGTAAATTGCGAAGTGACGGATATTAAAAGGTATTTCAACTTCCTGCATAATTACTGAGCCCAGTGCGCGTGGCGAACATGAACTTTAAATACACACGTGCTCAGCAAAATAACTGGCAATTCTCTCAATACTTTACACTCAACACAGATGACAACTTGAAACGTGTTGACGGATAAAGCAATATTTAGGGGGTAAAGGGTTGTGTGTTTGTGCAGCAGTGTTCATTAATTAGAGGCCGTAACTGGTTTGTAACTAGAAGAGTTTTGCTCAGTGATCCAAAAAAGGAAAAAAGATCATATCGCTTTAGCTTGATGAATATTCTTGCAGATAGTTAACTAGTTTACATAACTCATTTCTTCAAAGGAAGACATATTAAACAATTATTTGCATGCCGTTTGCAATTGATCAACTCACCTCTTTCTGTCTAGGAGATCATTTCAGGTTGAAAATAAATTTCTCCTTGTTTTCATTTAGCGGGCCTTTTCTATAACACTGCATCCGCGGCTCGGCATGGCAAGCAAGCCGGGTTTGAGCTCAGAGTCCCGTTTACAAGTTTATGCTGCAGCTATGCACTGGAGAATTATAAGGTTAACGTTAGCCTAACTGTTTAGCATGAGGGTTATGCAACGGACTTCTATATCATAAATCCGAAACTGGAAAAAAAAAAACACACATTACTGCCTGGTTAATCCCCCCTGCTTCTGATGGGCTAACATAGCTCTCAAAGCTAAAGCGGTACGTTACAAGTGAACAAACGTGCAGCTAAAAGCCTTTCCCCAGCCCACCTGCTAGCAACCGCGTTTGTAAGAGGGGATGCGCAAAAACGACCAACATAAACGCGCAAAGTTCGGTCGCACCCACATTTAATTATGCGCTACGAATCACGAAGACGTGCTAATTCGCAAAGAGCCAGGCGCAACAGTAATGTCTGCGCAATTGGCCGCGGTATCTCATTATAACTCACCCAGTCGTCGGAAGTTAGCTAAGCAGGTTTTACAAGTTGTTTTAGCGAGCTAGCTGTTTTTGCTAAGACGGGAGCCACAAGCTCACTCTAGCCGCACGGCTAGCTCGCTAACGCGCTACCTAGCTCGGCTAGCTAACTAGGTTTGGCGCACCAACACACTGTGGTTTGATTAGCTGCCTAAACAGAAATATCACTTGTTAGAGAATAAGAAATCACAAAAATCACAGAAAAGCCACTGTAACGCTCACGCCGTCAGTACAGAAACACTACGCCAAGTTATGTACGGACACATTTCCAGTTATTTTAAAGGCCTAAATGGCTAATTGCTGTTGAGACTAGGTAACTTGCTAGGTAAGCCCCGTATGCTAACTACGTCCCGTCGGCTACCAGAGCTGGTTAGCAGGACCCGCGAGGAGAGCAAGACCAGGACGTTTGCATGTTACTAGCTCGCTAGCAGGCTAACGCAAGCAATTGTTTAGCGCAACAACTTTTCTCATGCATTTATGTGTGCTGTGGTCTTAGCACTCGGGCGAATTCGCTCATGATTTCGGCCCGTTTTAAGACTAATATAAAGACGGGCAGAGATAACACTTGTGACGGGATAAGTGAATGTAAAATGGTTTATGAAGCTTGAGAATTACACTTACCTCACTTCCGCAAATCGTCTGCTGCACATTCGGCAGCCGCCATGTTTTCTATCCACTAGCTTTGCTGTCCTGAGTGTGTGCTGGCGAATCCCACAATCCCGGCGTGATCGCAAAAAATGTGTTACTGTACTTTGTGGTGCTGCCAAAGCAGTGGCTCATGATTTGTGCACTACCAAATCTATTGCTCATCGCACGCTTTCAAGCAGTGATAAATTAACGATATTTTAATAAGAGCTGGTTAATGAGTGATGAGGTAGTTGCTCTTAATTGCTGATCGCCATGCCAGTGGGGAAAAGTTGTATATGTCATGGGAAAAGGTCACCATTAACTGTTTATCTAAGGCGAGCGCATGTACAAAATAATCTACTCCATATCCTACAAACAAAAGCGCACGTTTAATTTGTTAACATCTCAATGTCTAGTTAAAGCTTTAGAACTAAAAATAAATAAAATTACTAAAATGATGCATCCAGTTTTCCACAGAATAATTGTGTTTAATTTCAGCCAACAAAAATGAAAATTGTCAGATGTTTTGAAATCATTCGTCAAATACATTTCCCCAAAGTACAGGTACAGCATTTATCCTTCCGATCAATAAGCAATTAAGAAATAAAACCAGAAGTCATACTATATACATAAATTAACAGTTTGAACTTCAAATTGCTGACTCAGATCCATATGTAATATTGACATACATATCAGACAAGACAGCAAAATGTGTTGAAATGTGCATTTTCTCTGCCTCTACATGCGTTTCGAGTGGATCGTCACAGACTCGTTTCCGTGCACATTTTTCCTACGTGCATGCACCTGGGTCAGTTTTGGATTGCCCCCCCCAAAAAATAAAAAATAATTTAAAAAAAGCCTTCTATAAACAGTGAAATCACATACCCCTCTGCAATAAATAACATCCAAATGCAGATTTCTGCTCATTAAGTGCTAGTACATTCAGATTTAAATCGGACGTCGGTACTGAAGCATGCTGCGATCGAGCCTACAGAACAGTGCAAAACAAACTCTTCTTTCCTGAGACTACACAGCACTTCAGATCCTTTCGTAATCTCAGGCAGAAAGTGGAATTGTCGTTCACTAGTACAAATATTTTCCTTTTAACCGAGGGAGGACACTGACGATATATACAGCATTATGCAGTGTAATTCTTCGATATGTTCAGTTATACAGAGAGGAATTGGTAGACAGTTCTTCTCTATTTGGTGACAAAAGGTACATTTTGTCTGGTCGCAAAACCCAAACGTCTAGGTGGTTTGGAGAGTCTGCCTTAAAGGAGCGATAAGCAACATTTTCGTGCTTTACTTGCCAGTCATATTTCACTGGCTTGCAGGTAATGACGTGGATTGAAGCAGGAATCTAACCAGCAGAAGAGAGTAGCTTGCAGACAGCTGGTATTCAGCTGAACAATGGCATCATGTTTTTAATAGAAAGTATCCAGCAGTGGAATTGTACACATTTCCACTTCATGTCTAACTGGCCATGTCAACAGGATGTGGACAGACAGTATATACAAATGTGAAGCGTGTTCCAAGACGCATTTATTCCACATTGTCTGCTGTAAGGAATGGTCATATGGTGAATTAAGACTTACAGGTGTGTGTGTGTGTGTGTGTGTGTGTGTGTGTAGGGGTGAGGAATGACTAGACTGTTTGCTCGAATGCTTCAAGGAAAAAGAAAAAAAAAAATGGATGTTTGTCGGTCTGCAAGCCTGAAATCACTACACGGTGCGCGTCTCCATCTCGATCTTCTCTTCAGTGTGGCACGCGTCCGCCTCTTGGTGGCCGACGTTGGGCCGCACCGTCACCACTGGCCCGCCCCCGTGGATGGAGTGGAGGAAGTTCCAGGTCTCCTCGGAGATCTGCCCCGAATCGGCACCTGTCAAAGAAGAGCAGAGGTGAAGACCCTCTCTGTGAGGCAGGAGGAGTCCGGTCACTGTCCGTTTCTCGACAGGGCGGTTACCTTGCTTTAGTGTGATATGTCCATTCTTGTTCACAGCAATTTTCGAGTTATCGATTGGCCCTGGTGGATCTGAATAAAATGGAGAAAAGAAAAAAACAAACAAACACAAAAAAGATCGTCATCAAATTATAGACGATTCCTTACAACTCAACAATCCAATTTCGATTTCACAGATCCCAAAAATATTTTTTATGCTGCGCATGAAATATTAAACATATTATTGGTACCAAACCTTGTGTAGCTACTGACCATAGTCTTTGCCTTTCACAAAAGATTCCCATTCCCTAAACCACTGCATGCTGATACAGTAGATGACCACAGGCGAGTCCTCCTCCTGAAAAGCTTTATTCAGCTAAACAAAAACACACAAACCACCAGTTAAAATAACGAAATAATCCAAGCGAATCAGAATAAGAATGAAAGGACAACAGAAAGACGGACAGTAAGGGGACGAGTGAATGCACATCTCTGCTCAGATTTATTGGCCGTTGTAAAGAAACCACTCCCTGCTGAACATAAGGACTGGAAGAAAGAGAGAGAAAGAATAAAGCCATTTCCTCTGTCTGGTTCTGTCAAGCTGGGCTGAGAAGTCATGACTGAAAGTACATCTGCTCTCATGAATTAATAATGACTCCCAGTTTAGAGGCTCAGCCTTGTGATCTCCGCTCATGAGAACAGGGTAGAGGAAGTCTTTCTCTCCCTCTCTCTCTCCCTCTCTCTCCCAGAATGACTATAGGGGTAATGTTAGATGAAGACGCGGTATCTCTTTCACAGTACCAATTTATTTCTATGCTTCTCTTTTTTTTTCTGTGAGGGGAAACATTTACCCTGACGAACATTTCCAGCTCGTTCTTCCGTCTCTTCTCCAGCTTCTCGATCTCCGTCTGACAGGTCTGGCAGACGTACAGGTGGTTGACGGCAGGGCCTCCCCCGTACCTGTGCAAGGTAGCGAGTTAAGCCTCACTTGTGCTGAAAGGAGTTTAGTGG
>JAOXYF010000016.1:8947461-8960624 GCA_028565775.1 Sternarchorhynchus goeldii
CCCCCCCCCCCGCCCCCCCCCCCCCCCCCCCCCCCCCCCCCCCCGCTGTGTTTTAGTCCAAGTACAAAACTATGAAACTGTTAAAGCAATGATGGTCTTTTATGGTAGAAGTTTCCATTTCTGCTGAGAACACAAGCGTACGTGGGTTTTTTTTGTGTGTGTGTGTGTGTGTCTTTGCAGCACTTTGAATAATTAAAAAAAACCTATCATAAAGAATCATTAAATTCATTATGACTTATCAAAATGAAATCATCAATCATAATGAATCGTATTTTTTATTTTAAGACGCCTGCCTAGCCAAGCTTTACTTCTCTCTATACAAAAAAATGATCTGTCTTTCTAGACACACATCAATTGGTAGTAGTTTATATCTTTTGAACACATTGGGTTAGTGGATATTTGTACATCCAGTCTCATCTCTCTCTCTCCTTCTCCCTCTCTCCCTCTTGTTGGCGCTCCCTCTCACGCTCTCTCTTGCACTCTCCATCTCTCTCTTTCTCAGCCCCTTGCACTCTAATAACACCAACCCAAACTCCTCCCACACTAACCGGCACAGACGACCTGCTTTTTTTTTTTTTTGCGAAAACCGTTCATCTTCGTTTGCTAGCTCACTGACGTGACCTGGAGCGTGAGCTAGCAAATAAACTAGCCCGCTTCTCCCCTCTGAACGGCAGCCGCCCGCCCCCTCCTGCCGCTCGCCACTGCCCCCTACGGTCCAAAAGTGATTCCTCGCCCACGGCAAAAACCCGCCCGGCGACCGAGTCCGGCCTTCGCGCTATAGGTGCCCCGTTGCCACAGCTGCGCTGACCCCTCCCCACCCCTGTCTTCCAGCTGTCTGAGAACAGGGAGCTGCGAAGTACATTAGGCCTTGGTGCCCTCTACTCTTGCCCCTTCTACGAGGAGGCGCTGCAGATGGCTGAGGACGGCAAGATCTCCTGCAGGGTGCTCCGGTGAGGCAGCAGCAGCGTCGCACAGGGCGGAATTAACCACGCATTGTCTATATTACACATGGAATACTTTACCATCTATGTATAGACTCCTAATAATACTGATACTGGTATTGATGTACACACAATCCCATCAGGTTGGGAAATGTCTGAAATAGCAGCAGATTCATACATAAATAATCTTTTTTTTTTTTTCTCTCCCCCATCCCCAAAAAGAACCGAGATGCTTGAATGTCTTGGGGACACTGATTTCCTTGCGAAGCTGCACTGTGTTCGTCAGGCATGTCAGGTACACCCAGAATGCTTTGCAACTCTTTACTGCTTTTCCTTTAGTCTGCCGAAGACCTTCAAAACCGGGAAAGTAAATAAAACTTCCAGCATTGCCTCGTGAGAGTTGCTTTGTCACGAGGCAATGTAATGTTTTTCTCTTAAGGCCATCCTATGTGAAAGGGCAACCAGAATGTTTCTGGCCGACACTGGGAAGAAGATTCTGTCGTCGTTGGTTCTGAAAGCACGGAAGGTGAGCGTTTCCGTCGACGTTGGCTGACGTTGGCACCCCAGTAGCTCTCGCCACAGCTGACGAGACTTTTGTGGTTGGCAGAGCCCCAAGAGGTTCGAGGAGGCGTTTGAGGAGATGATATGCTTCCTGGAGTACTCTGACCACTGGGACAACACTGAGGCGGAGCTGACGACAAGAGGGGTGAGTGAGGGTTTCCTGAGCTCAAGCAATGTCTGCTCAGAGCTTTCATTAAAGTCCTGATGAGCTTGGTTCCTCTCTGCCTTGTTTGTCATACGAAGAGAAGACGTCCAAGCACAAGATTTTTGGGTCTGGTTTAAAAATTTCAGCCTTTCAGTTTGAAGCTTTGCCCGTTTGTCAGCCTTGTCTTGATTTTTAGGTGAAGCATATTAACTTCTATGACATCGTGCTCGACTTCATCCTCATGGATTCATTCGAGGATCTGGAGAATCCACCCATCTCCATCCAGAACGTCGTCAACAACCGCTGGCTCAACAGCTCCTTCAAAGAGACAGTAAGCCAAAGAACCTTAACCCCTTTCTTCTTAAAGAATACAAATAAATGCATTCAACAAATAAACGTTTTTTGTTTGTTTTCTTCTTCATAGGCTGTTGCGTCAAGTTGTTGGTCTGTTCTGAAGCAGAAGCGCCAACACATGAAGGTTCCATTTGAAATTGGCCTCATGTCATTTTGTTGTTGAGTTTTGGCATGGAATATTGGGACATAAAAATGTGTGTTTGGGGAGGGGGGGGTGTTTGTTTGTTTTCTTTTTGGCTCCTCTTTTCATTGGATGCAACAACTGAACCAAATCAGTAGTGTTATAATTTTTGGCACTTTTTTTTTTTTTATTTTAATGATTTCTACTTTTCACACAATTCCGTTGTACCCCAAACGTGTTCTTTGGCTTGAAAAACATGTTGCAGTTGACGAATGACACGACATTGTTTGTTTATTAGCAAGGCCTGATATCTGTTTACCCTTTCCATACCACCATGTCCATAGGTGGCGCTAGTTCACGGTTGCCTGTTGTTGTTTAGGTGCAAGATGGCTTCATCGCTCACTTCTACGCAGTGTGTGAGCACATAAGTCCGGTGTTGGCGTGGGGCTTCCTGGGTCCTAAAAGCTCCCTTCACGACTTCTGTTGTTTCTTCAAGGTAAAATGCACCTCATTGACTTGCGCTTTCATGCCAGCAGTCTTTGATGCACTCCGTCACAGCAGGGATGTGACGTAACGTCATGCATGTGACTCGTTCCTGTTCAGCGATGACGTGTCATTCCGTTACAAACAACAACCACCCCCTTCCTCCTCCCCCCTCAGGACCAGGTACTGTCTTTCCTGAAGGACATCTTTGACCTGGAGAAGGTGCGTTACTCCAGCGTGGACGCCCTGGCCGAAGACGTGCTCCACCTGCTGCAGCGACGCTCGGAGCTGCTCCTGGCCTACCTGGGCGCCGCCGACCCCCTCCGCCAGCAGAGCGGCTGCTCCGGTGCTCCACCCCGCCTGCCGCCCGGCGCCCTGATGGAGGCCCGGGTGCAGTGATCCTCGGCCTCCACCCGTCTGTACTGGACGTGAGAGCCGTTCCTGATGTCAGAATTGCACACTCCTTCGTCCTTTTGCAGCTGACTTGGGTTCTAAAGAGTAGGAAGATATTGTCTTTGCATTTAGAAGGTTGTCATCTGATCGTTTTATCTCTTCAAAGGTGAAGACGTGTAGTGACGTTGGGTGACCTATGACTACGCTTCCATGTGCTGCTCTGTTTGAGTGGTCAGGTGACCATTTGAATGATTAGTTGAATTGATCTTTTTATGAATTTATTTGATATGTCCATCTTTAAGTTTATCTCTGCCGTGCTTTTTTGACATTGTGAATGAACAAGTGTCCAGATATGTTAAACTTGAGATCTTTGTGAAAAAGATCTTACCCCTAGCTGCTGGAAAAGATTTAACTTTTGGTTACCTCCCATATGTTTCTTTCACCCCCCCCCCGAATGAACAAAATCGCACAGCTAAATGGTTTTAAACAGCGAGCGAGACTGCTAACGCCTCACTGCTGTGGTAAAAGCCTGGCCAAAGTCACCAGGACATGTGGACCTATCCAGTGCAGACCGGTCTTCAAGCCCCGCCCCTCCTGTGTGCTCTGAAGTCCACACCAGGTGGTTCTGGACCCACCTGACCTCTGACCTCCATGTACTTATTGTTGTGTGTTGAAAGGGGTGCTGCGTGTGTCACTTACTGATCCTTAGACTACGGCTTTATTGTGGGCATGTGGTCTAGATGAACTGTATGTGGCTATAGGTTGTTTTTTTAAACTCTTTTATTGATTTTTAATGGACTAGGTTTCTGTACATAGCGGGGAGTCCTGCGATGCCTTAGTGGCCTGTCTGTTCCACTAAAGCTTGTTTTGTGTTTGGATAAACTTGCTCGGTTTGTGTTGATCTGTATGAATGTGCAAATGTATGAGCAAAGGGAAGATTTGGAGAAAAGGATGAAAGGTTTCGGGGTGAGAGGAATAATATTGGTTAAAAAAAAAATCCTGCCTACATACTGGAAGTGGATAATGGCCTTGAAAACTTGGATAGATTCCCAAATGTACATTGACATAGTTGACTGATGTGTATTATATAGGATAACTGTATGGTCTGTCCTATAAATTATTTTGCTTGGCTTTTTAATGTCCTTTTGAAGCTAAACAAGGAATCTGTGGTTTTAAGCTGCTCACGTTCTTTACGTTTTGACTTCTTCGTCTAGTGATTTGCTTCAGGTGGTGTTCATAAATATCAGTAATAAAAAAAAAAAAATTAAAAATACATTCGATGCTTCGTTCTAGATTAATGTGACCTACATTTTGAATGTGTGCAAGGGTTGTGGCTTTATAATTTGATACCTTTTTAGAATTTACCGATTACATTAAATGTTTGCGATGGGGAATGATGACTTGCATTTTTAAAGATGCAGTAAACTTGCCACAGTATGACACGGTAACATCATTACAAGGCGAATGGGTTGGCTTTAATGCAATTAAAGTAATCCCATATTTAATATTGAATCTATCCGTTTTATAAAAGAAAACCACTGTGAATTTCAGAAAAATAAACAGTGAGTAACTGAAATTGTGACCCGTTTCCATGAATAAGTCTTTTCAGTCTTATTTTATTAACATGTTTTTCAGCTTCACCATGTAAGAGTATTTCTGAATCTGAACTCCAGGAACCCACTACTGCGCTTTATAACGGCACAAGGGCCGTATGTTATGCTAATTTGTGATGCTGAATGAGTCGCCATCCTGTGATGAACTTCATTTAAGCATAACCTGCTCAGTTGGAATTGGCAGAAGCAGAAGTGGGATAAATTTGCCTGAAATATGACCCCTGGTAAAGGGCAAAAGCAGACAGAAAAGAACATCGACTCACTGACCGGCTTGACCAAGATCTATGGTAACGAGCCACAAACACGTATGCAAGGCAAGTTATTACATACCCAGCGGGCAAAGGAAACTGGCCAAGAGCTGGTGTTGACATCACAGAGCCCCTCACAATTCATGGGGCGCTCCATCCAGGATCCCACATCCAAACGCTGTGTGCTGTAAGGGGAAGGATCTTCCTGGCAGGCACCAAAGGTCATGAGGAGGTTTTTTTATGCACAGCTGTGGCCTCGGAGGCCCCCGTCGCTTTGGAGAGAACAGTGATGGATAAATAACTTCTGGATAAAGTTAAATCTGAAAAACATGGAACATATCAGCATCGTTAGACTCTGATTGATCTGGGATTCCAAGAAGGATGGACACAAGATCATATATATAAAAAATATTTGTAGTAATATTTATATACATGCATTAAATATTGCTATTTCTGAATGGATTGTAACACCTTTCTTAGATGGCTGCTTGCTGATGAACAAGCAGTCAGTCAATATTCAAAAGTGATTATAAATGTGTGTATAATAATAACAATAATAATAATAATGTTGAATTTATATAGCGCCTTTCACAAACCCAAGAATGCTTTATACACACACAAAAACAACAATTGTTGTTTTATATGGGCATTAATGTTATAACAGTGTTATAATACTGCCTTGTCCAGCCTCTGCAATCCTGCAGAGCTGTCAATAGGCTGCTCTAAGTCAGTAATCAGAGTTTGTACTTTAAACATAATAAAATATACTTATCTGCACATACTATGTGCACTGTTTAATATGATCTGAACATGTCCTTTCATGGTGAGTGAAAAGGTTCAGCATACCTAAACCCTCTTTTGTTCTGTAGGACTGATTGGTCTATTGGGGTTTTCATCACATTACACAAAAGAGGAATGATTAACGTTTTATTATGTAACTTTTGTTTGTTTTGTCAGAACAGAAACAATGCAGGGTATGGACTGGTTTCTGAAACATAGCTCACACATTTGGGGGCAGGGGAATCATACATTAGTGGGAGTTCCTGATGAAACAACTGAAATGGTAAACAGCAACAATTTATTATTTATTTGACCTCAATTTAATAAAGTATTCAGAACTCTGAAATGTTACCATATTCTTTATAATATCATAGCAGGCCTATATAAAAAAGACATCTAAAAACATCAAAAAGAAAATGTCACCGAAAGGGTCGGTCACACATCACGTTATTTATGAATATGTAGGCTGTCTTAGTACGTACATTTCCATGGACGTGTGCTATTGAAATATGTATGTGCCGTTTGTTAATTAAAACAGAAAAACACTGAATAGGTCTCATAAAATATTTGCAGTCAGCTTAGACGTCATTAAGTTTAGCCAAATTCCGAATGACTTTTAACTTGTTGGTTATCTAGCAATTTCCCCACAAGTCATTCCACCGGAAACCGGAAGTTTGTGGTGCCCCCTCGGTGCGTCGCAGTAGTTTACCTTACACTTACACGGCCATCTTCTCTAAAGAGCGAGGAGACGGTTTATCAGACATGGCTGACTACACGAGCGTGGCACCGCCGTCCTCGAATGCCGGTGGAGGGATGAACGACGCTTTTAAAGATGCACTTCAACGAGCAAGACAGGTGATTGATTTCTTCTTTTTTGTATTGTTTTCAACCTCTTACGGGATTTAGAAAGCAGGTCCTTAGCATGGCTATCTTGCTAGTCCGATAGTTTTGCTAGATTGGGGCCTGCTTGGCTAGCTAGCTAGCTATCAGCGGATTTCAACAAAGGGATATAACGCCGTGCTCAGTTTGGCCGACGGCTTTTCGACTTCTATCCCTTGGTTAATGTTAATATTGGTCGTGTAGATGTAATTATGTATGTTATTTTTGATAACGGTAAGGACTGATTGGCTAGTGATGCGAGTCACCGTACTACTTAACGTGGTTAGTAAGGTAGCCTAGCTACGTGGCTGGCTAACTAACTAGTTTTTGAGGTTAGTTAGCTAGCTTGCTATGCTGCCGAGGAATTGCCGCGATTGTGGCACTTGAGGATGGTCTTTATAGCTAGCTAAGCTAGCTAAGCTTATCCTTTGTAATGTTACCTGAAACGTTCGCCACGTTTCAGCCAAACGCCCACGGGTTGTCCATCATACGCATAGTTGGCTAACCATTTAACTAGGTAAAAGTTAGCTAGCTTGTGGTTTCCGTACCAGTTCTACTAGTATCCGGCGTTAACAAAATTTCGTGTTCCTGCGCGTAGTTTCCTGCCTTGTTAGCTATTCGTTACAACCCACTAGCCTTACGGTTTAGTTAATGTGTCGCTATATCAGACTTTCTGATGTTGGGTAAAATCTACTTTGGGCACCATCTCCGCGAAACTGAAGATTGATCAAATATTTCTGCCTTTCAGATAGCAGCAAAAATCGGAGGCGATGGAGTTGCCCCTCCTCCTTCCACCAATGAGTTTGGATACGGAGGCCAGAAAAGGCCTCTGGAGGATCCTGGTAAGTTAAAGAACTAATTTACCATTTTTCATATTTTATTTGTAATGTAACAGGTCTATGACTAACGTTATGCAAACCACTCTCTGTACAGTCATAAACGGAACCTTTTCTCTACTGTGTGTATCATTCTGCATGCTATGGATTGCTGGAAAAATATATAGTGGAAATGTATATAGGTCCTCAATCTCTCCAAGTATGTTTGGGGTTACCCGTGTTACTAGGTACCAGATTTAGAGGCTGAAAACACTGTTAAATTATTCTTTTGGGGTCTGTCAAATATTGCCATCATAACTTTTCATATAATGCATTGAGTCTCGTTTTGGTAGTTATGTCACTACTCGCCTCAGCGGTTTTTCATGCAGTGTTACTTATATCCCACAGACCAACCAGAAACAAAGAAAGTTGCTACAAGTGACCGTAAGCAGCCCTGCAGTGCTTTTTTTTTTTTTTCCTCTGTGTTTTTATTTGAACTAAGTTCCAAGCTTTGTGTAACCTGTGTTTTTCTTGTTTAGCTTTTTCTTCTGGAATGGGAGGAATGGGTGGTCTTCCAAGGTATTTATTTTTGTATTTTTTCGTAGTTTGCTGACTTTTATAGCCGATTAACTATAAAAAATCTGTACCCCACCTTTTGAAAACGAGTCTTTAAATTTACCTCCCATTTATTTATGCAGGCCTACATCAGAAGAGTTCAAAGTTCCAGATGGCATGGTTGGCTTTAGTAAGTGCATTTAAACTCTAAAGGAATGTTGAGGTTTGCAGTGTTTTTGTTGTGTAAAAACTTTCTAAATGGTTCGTCTCGAAATATTTTCCATTAGTTATTGGAAGAGGCGGAGAGCAGATATCAAGAATACAACAGGAATCCGGATGCAAGATACAGATTGCTCCAGGTGAATTACTAGCTCTTGCAGTTGAGATACATTTATAAATTGCCCAAGGTGAATTACTAGCCCTTGCAGTTAAACCCCACTGCCATGTTTGCTGGAAGTCTTTTAGGACAGTGAAGTAAACTGTGTTTGTATTTTTTCTTACAGACAGTGGTGGTATGCCTGAAAGGTCAGTGACATTAACGGGCTCTCCAGACTCGATCCAGTGAGTAGCCAACGCATACAGTAAGTTCTATGCGCGATAGGTTTTGTTCCCGGCTTTCAGAACGTAAAAGGTGACGTTTGCGCTCGACAGGACGGCGAAAAGGTTATTGACGGAGATTGTGGAGAAAGGCCGGCCCTCCCCGTTCCACCATAACGACGGGCCGGGTATGTCCGTGCAGGAAATCATGGTGCCTGCTTCCAAAGCCGGCCTGGTCATCGGCAAGGGAGGGGAGACGATCAAACAGTTGCAGGTGGGGTTAAGGGCGTGTGCACGCTGCGCTCCGTCTTGCGTTGAGAGCAAAACCCTTCCGTTTTTTCGAGCCAGTCAAAAATGTCGACTTCCCCGCCGATGTAGGAACGCGCTGGAGTCAAAATGGTCATGATTCAGGATGGACCTCAGAACACGGGAGCGGACAAACCGCTTCGGATCTCCGGCGACCCTTTTAAAGTCCAGGTCGGTCAACCATCGGCAAGCGACTGTTCAGAACTTTTTTTTTTTTTATTGAAGCGGCATTCACACGTTCATTCCAAACTGGTTATCTACTCGCAGCAAGCCAAAGAGATGGTGTTGGATCTTATCAGAGACCAGGGCTTCCGGGAACAACGGGGGGAGTATGGCTCTCGGATGGGCGGAGGAGACAGCCTGGATGTAAGTCGGGGGCGGCGTCCTGTAGTAAAGCTGGGTGGGCGTGGGGAGGTGCCATCGTCGAGTCGGCGCTCAACGTGTCGCTTTGCGCTCACTCCTCTCTCAGGTGCCCGTGCCTCGTTTCGCTGTGGGGATCGTGATCGGTAGGAATGGCGAAATGATCAAGAAGATTCAGAACGACACCGGCGTCCGGATCCAGTTCAAACCAGGTGTGTAACAGGCGGGTTTTAAAAATCGACTGCCTTGAGGGTTAAAGTTTGGTGTCATTTTCACCAGCATGGCAGAAAAATATATGGGGGGCGGGTGTGTGTGTTTATTTATTAATTATTAAAAAAAAAATTTAACACCAACGCTTCATATTCATTTGCTTGATCCTCCACCCCACCAACCCCAGACGACGGCAGCACACCAGAGAGGATCGCTCAGATCATGGGCCCCCCCGATCGAGCGCAGCACGCCGCCGAGATCATCTCCGACTTGCTGCGGAGCGTGCAGGCCGGGGGGCCTCCCGGCCACGGTGGCAGGGGCCGGGGCAGGGGCCAGGGCAACTGGAACATGGGGCCCCCCGGAGGCTTGCAGGAGTTCTCCTTCACTGTCCCCACCATGAAGACCGGCCTGATCATCGGGAAAGGTTTGTCCTGCTGCACTGTTCGTGCAACTACAGGTCTGCAGAACTGTACGAGGGGATTAAAAAAGGATTTTTTTTCCAGTATCAAAACCTTAAACTAAATTGGTTTTGCTTCTCAGCCCTTCTGAGGGTAGTTATAATGTATTTAAATAGCTTAAAGTTGTGTTTTTTGTTTTTTTTGTTTTTTTAAATAAAATGTATATTTATTGAACAGCAACTGTGTACTATAGTTAAATCAATGTTGGATAATTCATACATGTTAAAGAAACCTGAATCTTGAGCTCAGAATAGAAAATTCTGTCGTTACACCCCTAAGAATTATTAGGGCCAGATATTTTACTGAAGATTTTCCCTTTTGGCTTTTGATGTTGCATGGTGAGACTTTGTTTATCTGGTTTTATTTTTGTTTGTTAACAGGGGGTGAAACCATTAAGAGCATAAGCCAGCAGTCTGGAGCTCGGATAGAGCTTCAGAGGAACCCTCCCCCCAATGCGGACCCCAGCATAAAGATGTTCACAGTGCGTGGGACCCCACAGCAGATAGACTACGCCAGGCAGCTCGTCGAAGAGAAGATAGGAGTGAGTGGTGGTGTATATCAGGCTGTCCAATAGGGTCGGAGTCCATCACTTGTGTGTTGAACGGGTTTCTTTCTGTGCAGGGTCCAGTAAGTCCCATGGGCGGGCCCCACGGGCCACCCGGCCCCCACGGGGGCCCCTCGCCGCATGGTCCCCCTGGTCCACCTGGCCCACCTGCCCCTATGGGCCCCTACAATCCTGGCCCTTACAATCAGGGACCACCCGGACCACAGTAAGAGCACCGTCATTCCCTGAAGTCTTGAGTTCTGTTCTTCTGTTCCGAGTGTCTGTGAACATGTTTAGTTGAAGCTGCCTGCTGATGTTGTTGAACCGGTTGACTTATGTGTACCTTTTGTGACGTTTGTAGTGGACCTCCTGGGCCGTACCAACCTCAGGGATGGGGCAACGGTTACCCGCACTGGCAGCAAGGCCAGCCAGACCCTAGTAAGTGCTCGTTACAGACATCTTTCGGCGTTCGCTCACCTGCGCCGTCTCGCCTGCCGACGTAACGGAAGGGAGCGACTGAGATTGTGTGTGCGTGTTTGTGTGTGTGGGTGGTGCAGATAAAGCGGCGGCCGATGCCAACGCGGCTGCGTGGGCAGCCTACTACGCACAGTACCAGCAGCAGCCTCAGGCTCCCATGACGCCCACCACTGCCGCCCCGGGCACCACGCAGTCCAACGGACAGGGTAAGCCGAGCGCCGGTCTCCTCCTTGCTCCTACACGCACCCCTGCCATCTGTAGAGATACGGCGGCCCTTGGACGCGGACCTCTGGCCTGCCGACTTAGCAATGCAGTGTAGTTAAGGCTTTTCTTTCTTTCTTTCTTTTGGTTTTGTTTGTTTTTGCATTCGGACAAACCGCTCCTTTCCTTAAGCGTTTTGCGGAAAGGGCGGTGTCTGATATTAACTGACCCGTTGGGTCAAGAGCGGACCCTCAGAAATGCTTCTCAATCATATTGTACCGTATTTTTAACAGGTGACCCGCAGGCTCCAGGTCAGAGCGCTCAGACAGATTACACCAAGGCCTGGGAGGAATATTACAAGAAATTGGGTATAAATATTTTGCCAAACCTAGCTCCAGATTATCTCGTTGTAGGGGCCCAGGCTAAACAGCAGTACAAACTTGAACGGCCTGCAAGGACTGCCTCCCACGCCTCACGCGGCAGGCCTTGGGTTTTATTCGGCCTCCGCGTGGGCGGGGTTTGTTTTGTTTTGGTTTGTTTCTTTCTTTGTTCAGACGGGTCTGGCTCTCAGGCAGATTCAAGTTCCGCTGTTTAGCCTGCGCAGCTTTTCCTCAGGCAGGTTTAGAGTAATCAAGTACGGAAAACTATACACACGTGTCCAAAGTTTGAGTCGCACCAGACTCCTCCGCATGTGGCTGCCTTGCGCATCCGCATGCAAATCCAGCAGACACAGTAGTTTAGTTGGCTTTGAGTAAAGCTGTTTGTTAGTTTCTTTTTTTTTTCCCTTCTGTTTTGCTTTTTTGTTTGTTTGGTTTTTTTTTTTTTGCTCGAGGCGCAAGTGATTTTTTTAAACGCGCGTCCTCTCTGTGTCCCAGGTCAACAAGGCCAGCCGGCGCAGGATTACACCAAGGCCTGGGAGGAGTACTATAAGAAACAAGGTAACCCAGGTGATTTACCCCGGCTCACCGAGACGATTTCCCACTCGACACACGCGGGCGATCGCTTCCCTTACGTGTCCATCGCTGCTCTCTGCGATAGAGCCACAGCGAAAACGTGGTTGCCCTAGATTAAAGAAGTGGGTTTCTGTCCCGCCACGCGGAGGCAGTGTGGCTGGGGTCGTTCCCCCTCTCACACGTCCAGCTCCTTCAATGTTCGCTCATCGTGGTTCGAGCAAGCACTGAATTGCCGGGTTTTATTACACACCCCCCTCCCGTTATGCATGTTCACCCCTCGTTCACAGCTTTGCCCGGCGTTAACAAAAACGCATTGCCCGTTACAGGACAAGCTGCCCCTCAGGCGGCCGCAGCCAGTGCGTCCCAGCCAGGAGCCCAGCCGGACTACAGCGCGGCCTGGGCCGAATATTACCGCCAACAGGCGGCCTACTACGGCCAGGGCGGCTCTCAGGCCATGGGAGCGGCACCCCAGGCCCAGCAGGTATGCTCCAACTAAACCCCTCCCCTGGCCCCGCCCCCCCGTATTGTGATGCATGCGTGCCCTCACGAATATAAACATGGTAGTGGGTGGCCCCGCCCCCTCTACCTTTTTGTTTCTATTTACATTTTTCTCCACAGCTTCGGCAGGTCTCCAGATATGGCGGCAAACGAAGACTTAACCGAGCTTTTCTCTCCCTATACAGGGGCTCTATCTCTTTATTTGGGTGGAGGGTGGGGAGGGGCCTGAACTCAGTGTTTCTGCTCTTAACATGTTGTGTATTTCTTATGTATTTCTTCTGCACAGGGCCAGTAATGCGAAGTGGACATAAAGTAAATGCTTCATTGTCGAAAAAATCCTTTGTTAAATGTTTGGATGCAGACGCCTTGATGAAGATCTTAATTTTCTTGGTTTGTGTTTAAATTAGATTGCAAAATGGCTCCGGATTCCAAGTTTTCCTATTTGTTTTTCCTCTCTTGTATAAATGAAAGGTTTGTTTTTAGTGGGGTAATGTTGGTCATTCCAGCTCCTGTATCTCATTATGTAGTTAGAGCTCATGTCTATTGAACTATAGTCTTTTTCCATGTAAATCATCTCAGTTTTAAAATGATATGCCTGTTGTGTTTTGCAATAAAACAAAATGAAACCTCCTGTGTTGGTAAGTGGGACAGCAAAAATGGGGACTTGTTTTTTTGTTTTTTTTTTTTGTTTTTATCCCCCGCTTTTAATTTTTTGTTTTTGGGGGGTGGGG